>ONZH01023598.1:0-206786 GCA_900303285.1 Rhinella marina | reverse complement strand
TGCTGAGGAGAAGAATCTTGAAGAGGTAAGTGGTCTGTGTTTGTTTGTTTTCTATTTTTCAGGGTCGTGAATGCAGAGGACTACGTCGGATTCATGGACTGCGTCGGACCAGATTTTTTTTTTTAATAAAATGGTCAAACAGGGGTCTGGGGGAGTGTTTATTTCAATAAAATGTTTTATACTTGTGTGTGTGTTTTTGTTTACAGCATTGCAGTTTTAGTAATTAGGGCTATCTACAGACGGCCCTGATTACTAATACTGGGCTTAGTGCTTGCCGGTATGGCAGGCCAGCACTAACCCCAACATCTATTACCTCGGCACCTACCGCCACCAGGGGTGTCGGGAAGAGCCGGGTACCCGCAAGAACGGACCTTCTAAATTGAGGGTCCAGTTCTGGGGCGGCTGCAGGCTGGTACCATTAGGCTGGGAAGGGCCAATAACCGTGTCCCTTCCCACCCTGGTAGTGCCAGGCTGCCGCTGCTGGTTGTATCTGGCTGGCAAAGGAAAAAGGGGGGGACCCCACCCCATTTTTTTAAATGATTTAAATATTTTTGGGAAAAAAAAGCGTGGGGTCCCCCCCTTTTTTCCTTCTCCAGCCAGATACAACCATACAACCTGCGGGTACCTGGCTCTTCCCGACACCCCTGGTGGCGGTGGGTGCCAAGGTAATAGATGTTGGGGTTAGTGCTGGCCTGCCATACCGGCAAGCACTAAGCCCAGTATTAGTAATCAGGGCCGTCTGTAGATAGCCATGATTACTAAAACTGCAGTGTTGTAAAAAACACACACACACACACACACTTATAAAATATTTTATTGAAATAAACACTCCCCCAGACCCCTGTTTGACCATTTTATTAAAAAAAGAAAAAAGCTGGTCCGATGTAGTCCACCGAATTCGACGTAGTCCTCTGCATTCACGACCCTGAAAAATAGAAAACAAACAAAAAAAACAAACAAACAAACACAGACCACTTACCTCCTCAGGCTTCTTCTTTGTTATAATTCCTACTGTCTAGCAGGTGACGCTGTGGTACAACTTCCCACTCTGCGCGCCGTCTTCCGGCTGGACGGGAGGAGGGAGCTGCCAGGGAAGGTAAGTAGTGCCTCTGTGTGTCTGTCTGTTTTTTTTTAAATTTTGAACCCTTGTGTAAACCAGGCACCCCCCGCTCTTCCAGCCATATGTCCCAGAGCGTTATTGATTGTGTGCACAGGAGCGCACAGCATCATATGTGCAGCGCGTTGGGCTGTGGGCAAGATTACTGTCTCATAATCATTTTAGTAATGTATGAAGCTGTGCGCTACTGTGCAAACAAGGGCTATGGGGCGCAGATAAGGGCCAGGGGCTGCACTGAAAAGGGCCAGAGTGGCGCACAGATAAGGGGTAGGGGCAGGGTTACAAGCAAGGTCGGGGGGGGGGATGAGGGGTGCACAGATAAAGGCCAGGGTGGCGCATACACAATGGGACAAGGGGGCAGCAGAGACAAGAAAAAGAGAGGCGCAGACAAAGGCCGGGAGAGGGAGTGGGGCACAGATAAGGGCCCAGGGGTGCAGACCGGGAAGAGGGGTACACAGACAAGGGCTGGAAGGAAGGCACACAGGAGTTAGGGGCTGCGCTGACAATGGCAAGGGGGACATAGGCAGCAGGCACAGACAGTCTTACCTATGTTCGCTGGTCGTTCGCTGCTGTGCTGCTGCCGCTCCTCGCTGCCGCTCCTCTTCACTTGCGCTCAGAACTGACACTCTCCAGCCCTCTTCCTGTTCAGAGAAGGAACTTGGAGGGCGGGACTACTGGGGATCAGCGCGCTGCCTGGCCAATACATCAGATCTGACTGTAAGCATGCTGGGGTGGGGGCTGGTGTTTTTTTAATCCTATTATAACTAACAGTTGATGTCTGGGGTGGGGTGGTTTGGGTTGTGCAATGTAACGTGAGCGGCCGGCTGGACACCGCCCGCCCGATTGTTGCCGCGCGCGGGGGAGGGGGGGGGGTTGCTATCCGATGTCATGTCAAGAGTGACTCAAGGTGTAGGGGACATGTCAGGAGGAGAGGTCAGAGCGCCAGGGAACATGGAGCGGCATCCACCAGCAATATTTAACTGCTGTGTGAATGCCGCCCCTCAGAAATACATAAAAATGCCGCCTGAGGCGAGATACTCATCTCGCCTCATGGCAGAAGCGGCCCTGCAGAGGGTGATGCCCCACATCAGATAGACTGGAGTTCAGCCTGGCCCGAACAGGTTCTGGGCATGAAAACTGGCATCAAAGTGGGCAGACAGGCACTTTTCACTGATTTGAATAAGTAAATGATGTTTTTAAGGGGTTAAATGAATTCGGGCCAGAGATCTCGTACTGCAGTCATACAGAGGGCGATGCCCCAGATCAGATACAGTTCAGTTCAGCCTGGCCCAAACAGGTTCTGGGCATGCAGACAGGCACTTTTCTCTGATTCGAATAAGTAACTGATGTTTTTAAGGGGTTAAATGAATTTGGGCCAGAGATCTCACACTGCCAACATACAGAGGGTGATTCTCCGCATTAGATACAGTTCAGTTCAGCCTGGCCCGAACAGTTTCTGGGCATGAAAAGTGGCATCAAAGTGGGCAGACAAGCACTTTTCCCTGATTTGAATAAGTAACTGATGTTTTTAAGGGGTTAAATGAATTCGGGCCAGAGATCTCGCACTGCCGACATACAGAGGGTGATGCCCCTCATCAGATACAGTTGAAGTCAATCATCATCAATGTGGGCAAACAGGCCCTTTTCACTGATTTGAATAAGTAACCGATGTGGCCTAATACAGTACCATCACAGTGTATACGATTATACCGATCTCATGAATACTTTCCTTTTTTTTTTTAGGAGCAGACATTGACCAGAAGTGCAAATTTTGAAATCAACAAAATGACAATTGTTGATTTTTTAAATGCATATTTTATACTTTTAAATAAAAGAGATGATTCTAAATGTGGCATCCCACACAACACCCCCATCATGCACCCTTTTAGGAAACTGATGGAGGTACTTTCACCCCTGACGGTAAAATGTTTTAGTCTTCCTCCTGAAGGGGCCCCTTGTGGGTCTGGGCCCCAAAGCAGCCGCTTCCCCTGCTTCCCCTATAGTTACGCCCCTGCATCAGGATCTGCCCTTTGAACCTCCTGCGGGCTCTGTTGTCAATACCTCTGGGTTTATGCCAGTTACGCTTAATCTTTACATAACGGTCTGATTGGTGGGGGATGAACTTCTTCGTCCACTTCTTGACGATCCTGGGCTTAATGAGGGGCCGGAGAGCCGCCATGAAACCGGTTTGGAGCGTCCGCCTTCTCCGCAGACAGCCCGAGGAAGAGAGCGGAACAGATCAATTTTAAGTGTGAGGCAACATCAGCACCACAACCGCTTGGGAGAGGCAGTGGGCATTGTGTTTAGAAAGGCTGATGGGCTTCCGTCAGCACTGTGTGTATAGAACCCCATGGCCTTTCCTAGAAAATTTGGTTACAAAGCCGCATGACTCCTGAAAAATTGTTATTAGAAAGACGGATTACTTTCCAGAAAAATTGTTATTAGAAAGACGGATGACTTTACTGAAAATTTATTATTAGAAAGACGGATGACTTTCCAGAAAAATTGTTATTAGAAAGACGGATGACTTTACTGAAAATTTGTTATTAGAAAGATGGATGACTTCCCAGAAAAATTGTTATTAGAAAGACGTATGACTTTACTGAAAATTTGTTATTAGAAAGACGGATGACTTTACTGAAAATTTGTTATTAGAAAGACGGATGACTTTACTAAAAATTTGTTATTAGAAAGACGTATGACTTTCCTGAAAAATTGTTAGTAGAAAGACGGATGACTTTCCAGAAAAATTGTTGCATATGCAACTCAGATGAAGAGGAGGAGGAGGAGGAAAGCGAGCAATTTAGGAGGTAGTCTGAGGTGGGGATGAGAACTGGGGGGATATCCATGACCTGTTCATCTTGATGAACGTGAGGATGTCAGCGTTGTCGGTGGACAGGCGCATCCGTTTGTCCATAATGATACCCCCGGCGGCACTAAAAACCCTTTCAGACAGTACACTTGCAGCTGGGCAGGCAAGCACCTCAAGAGCGTACTGTGCAAGTTCTGGCCACCTGTCCAGCTTGGCCAGCCAGTAATTATATGGCGTGGAGTTATCGGTCAGGACGTTGGTCTGGTCCGTGACATACTCCCTCACCATCTTGTGGTACTGTTCCGCCCTGCTCTGCTTGCCCTTTGGCTGTGTCACAGTGTCTTGCTGGGGTTTAAGAAACTTGGCAAAAGCATGGAATAGTGTACCCCTGCCCTTGACACCTACACTGACTTTCCCCCTCCTCTCCTCTCCAACTTCGGCCACTGCAGTCCGCCCCCTGTTGCTCGACTGGTCTGGAAAGGCCTATAGCAGTTTTTGAACCAGGGCCTTGTGGTAGAAAGTGACTCGGGTGCTCCTTTCCTCCACGGGTATTAGTTGGGCAAAGTTGTCCTTGTAGCGTGGGTCAAGGAGGGTCTACACCCAATAGTCATTGGTGGACAGTATCCTCTTGACCCGGGGATCACCACAAAGACAGCCAAGCATAAATTGTGCCATGTGCCCTACTGTGCCAACACGCAAGCCTTCAGCCTCCTCACTTAGCGGACTCTCCATCTCCTCCTCCCCCCCTTCCTCCGACCCCAATTCATCCTCCTGAGCCCATACCCGCTCAACAGGTAGCATGGAATCACCCCCTGATGCATGGTGCCCAAGAGTTTCTTCCTCCTCCTCAGCCGCCTCCTTCTCCTCAGTTCCGCGCTGCGAAACTGACAACAGGGTGCTCTCAATGTCACTGTCTTCCCCCACCTCCTGTGACACTGCTGAATCCTCAGATATTAGGTTCCGCAAGGAGTTCTGGATGAGGCACAACAGAGGGATGGTGACACTGATGATGTGTGCATCACCACTAACCATCTCTGTTGCCTCCTCAAAGGGACCTAAGACCTGGCAGATGCCAGCCATCCACGTCCACTCCTCAGCATAGACATGAGGAAGCTGACTGGCCTGACTACCACCTTGGGGATCAGCTGGCAGTCTACAACTGCCCTGCGTTGTTGGTACACCCTGGCTAGCATGTGTAACGTCGAATTCCAACGCGTGGGAACGTCACACAGCAGCCGGTGAACAGGGAGTTGTAGCCGCCCTTGCACAGTCCTGAGGGTCGCGGCATCGGTGCGCCGCACCTTGGTGAGCAACTCACTCAACTGGGGGTATTTATTATATTTATTATATTATTATAAAATTTATTATACGCACTTTGCGCAACTGAAACGCAAAACCACAGATCAATACGGTAACTATACGCTGTTAGGTATATGGCACCCTGATGAGATGTATCGTCTATGAAAGCTCAGTCAGAATAAACGTACTATATAGAAATATATTTTGCTGCAATTCTTTTCAGACCTATCCAAAAAAATTTATTATACGCACTTTGCGCAACTGAAACACAAAACCACAGATCAATACGGTAACTATACGCTGTTAGGTATATGGCACCCTGATGAGATGTACCGTCTATGAAAGCTCAGTCAGAATAAACGCACTATATAGAAAGATATTTTGCTGCAATTCTTTTCAGACCTATCCAAAAAAATGTATTATACGCACTTTGCGCAACTGAAACGCAAAACCACAGATCAATACGGTAACTATACGCTGTTAGGTATATGGCACCCTGATGAGATGTATCGTCTATGAAAGCTCAGTCAGAATAAATGTACTATATAGAAATATATTTTGCTGCAATTCTTTTCAGACCTATCCCAAAAGAAAAAAATGCGCACTTTGCACAACTGAAACGCAAAACCACAGAGCAATGCACACCGCCAAACAAGGATTGGCCTCATCATCCTTAAAGTACTCCCAAACTAAGGAGTGGCGCATAGTATGGGCTGGAGCGTGACCTATAGGAGCACTTGGTGAAGTAGTGACTCGGCCCAGGCTTCTCCCTCGTCGCTGCCCTCTGGCTCTCTCAACAGCTTATGG
Organism: Rhinella marina; assembly: GCA_900303285.1. NCBI lineage: Eukaryota > Metazoa > Chordata > Amphibia > Anura > Bufonidae > Rhinella > Rhinella marina. The sequence continues at coordinate 200,751 of ONZH01023598.1, read as the reverse complement.
AGCTGATGTCGCCTCACAGTCTGAACCACTGCCTCCAGTTGCCTCATCCACCCAAGTAGGATCTGTCCTCTCATCATCCCCCAGGTCTTCCTCAGACTCCACAGTGACATCCCTGACAACTACCTCCGACAACAGTGTCTCGTCGTCATCTTCCACCACCTCCTCAGACGCCACTGCTAACTCCCCACTCTCATAACCCAGAGACAGCAAAAGGTCCTGAGAATCAGGGCATAGCAGCTCGTCCGCTGGCACATCAGGGAAGTGGTGGCTAAAGAGTTCCATGGATAAATTTTGTCCATGGGACATACCCCTAGAGGGTTCTGGCTGGGGAGAAGGAGGGCGAGTTGGAGGACAGACACCCTGGCTCACAGAAGTCGACTGGCTGGATGAGGGGGCAGACGAAACGTGGCTGGACGTGCTCTCTGCAATCCACTAAACCACCTCCTGTTGTTGTTTGGGGTCTGTCAGAGTTGTAGGATGCTTCCCTACCAACTTCTGGAGTCGACCAGGCACCCTGACCTTACGTGTTTCCACTGTACCCACAGCAGCCGGGACTGAGTCACCACGCACACCACGGTCATCACCGCTGACCACAGCACCACCACGATTCCCACTTCTCCCTCCACTACCACCTCTTCCAGCTCTTCCCCCTCTTCCCCTGACTCTGGGGTTCTCCATGTGCACAGTAGCAGTATTATATTATTATAATTGTCAAGGATCAATACGGTATCTATACGCTGTTAGGTATATGGCACCCTGATGAGATGTAGCGTCTATGAGAGCTCAGTCAGAATAAACGCACTATATAGAAAGATATTTTGCTGCAATTCTTTTCAGACCTATCCAAAAAATTTATTATACGCACTTTGCGCAACTTAAACGCAAAACCACAGAGCAATACGGTATCTATACGCTGTTAGGTATATGGCACCCTGATGAGATGTACCGTCTATGACAGCTGAGCTCACTTAGAATAAACGCACTATATAGAAATATATTTTGCTATAATTCTTTTCAGACCTATCCCCCCCAAAAAATATGCGCACTTTGCACAACTTAAACGCAAAACCACAGAGCAATACGGTATCTATACACTGTTCGGTATATGGCACCCTGATGAGATGTATTCCATATTCACAGCACCGTCTATGACAGCTGAGCTCACTCAGATTAAATGCACTATATAGTTAAATATGCTGATGCAATTGTTTTCAGACCTATCCCAAAAAAAAATATGCGCACTTTGCGCAACTTAAACGCAAAACCACAGAGCAATACGGTATCTATACGCTGTTAGGTATATGGCACCTTGATGAGATGTACCGTCTATGACAACTGAGCTCAGAATAAAAGCACTATATAGAAAGATATTTTGCTGTAATTCTTTTCAGACCTATCCAAAAAAAAAAAAATATGCGCACTTTGCACAACTTAAACGCAAAACCACAGAGCAATACGGTATCTATACGCTGTTCGGTATATGACACCCTGATGAGATGTATTCCATATTCACAGCACCGTCTATGACAGCTAAGCTCACTCAGATTAAATTCACTATATAGTTAAATATGCTGGTGCAATTGTTTTCAGACCTATCCCAAAAAAAAAATATGCGCACTTTGCGCAACTTAAACGCAAAACCACAGAGCAATACGGTATCTATACGCTGTTAGGTATATGGCACCCTGATGAGATGTACTGTCTATGACAGCTGAGCTCACTCAGAATAAACGCACTATATAGAAAGATATTTTGCTGTAATTCTTTTCAGACCTATCCTATCATGCATAGGAATATATCTGTTTAAGATATGTATAGTTTGTGCCTGTGTACCAGCTCTGCACACAAAGGCTGACAGCATACACTGTAGTTTACTTCAGAGAACCAATTGCTTTTTAACAGACTGTTGTGGCTTTCTTTTCCTACACAGAATACAGGCTGATAGTATATACTGTTTTTCAGAGTAAAGATAGTCTTTAAAAAGACTTTTCTTGCTTCCTAACTCCTAAGTTCTAACTGCCTGCTACACACACTACACGAGCTAACTCTCCTATGTCTTGTCTGGTCCCCTTCCCAATGCAGAATGAGGCTAAGGCTGCAGATCCTAGACTCCCTAAAATAGGTCAATTTCGGTCACATGTCACTGCCAGCCAATCAGTGCTGGGGAGACATAGGGGCTGTTACATCACAGAAGGCGTTCCCACAGGCTTACCTTTGCTGCTGATTGGCTGAAAAAACCGGGCATTTCACGTGGGCAGTGACGCATGGATAGTCACAAGTCCTCACTGCCTCGTGATGCCGAGCCAAGCCCAGCCAAAGTGGGCAATATTCGAGCGAATCCCGAATCTTGCCGCTTCGGCTCGCTCATCACTAATGGATACGTTTTCTATGACACAATAGAAAACTGATACGTCCTCCATTGACTTTTAGTGGAGTTTATGATGGATCCGCCTTGGCTATGTTAAAGATAATACAACCGGATCCATTCATAACAAATGCAGGTGGTCGTATTATCAGTAACGGAAGCGTTTTTGCTGAGCCCTGCCATATCCGGCAAACACACTAGTGTGAAAGTAGCCTAACAGAAATAAAAGTAATAATGTTACATAGCGGGCTTCAGTCCCTTTATCAGGCGTACAATAAGAATGGATGAAGAAATATATTTATATATATCTCTTAATATTATAAAAATGAGTTTCTGTCTGTCTGTTCTCTATGCGCGACCAAACTACTGGACCGATTTTCACCAAATTCGGCACACAGGTACATCAGGTGCCCAGGAAGGTTTTAGACCAGGTCTCATCTCTCTAGCACATAACGTTCCTGAGATATTCCCAAAATATGACCTGCATTAGCCAATATTAGCCTGACAGCATTGGTTTTAAACCCCAACTGCCATTCTCTGCATAGGCACACACAGGGAGGGCAGGTTTCCATAACAACACAGCCAGGTAATTAGCAGCCAGCTGAGGATCTCAGGTAACAATCCAGTCATTTCTATTCAATGTTTTAAAGGGGCAGAGTGCTGTTGATGATACTGTTAAAGGGGTATTCCGGTTACCATAAATATAACTTATGTTTTAGACTAATTTTAGACTATGACCGTTCAGTAGTAAATCTTCCACTGCTACCCATTGCGTGTCCTCATAAATTACCATGGCACTGACCTATGATTCACACCACTCTCAAACGAAGGACTTACAACACCTGCTACAGGTTTCACTAAACCACACCCTGACTCTGTCAGGCCACGCCCCTTTCCCCCTCCGCAGCCAATTGGGATTGAAAAAATGAAGGTAAAAATAAACTTCTGTCAGCTGTCAGAGTGAGTTTCTCTCTGCAACAACACACAGAAACATTAGATGAAATAGACTAATATTAGACTACTACCGTTCAGTAGTAATAAAATATGTTTTCTTCCACTAAAAGGACTTAAAAGCAACCCCCCTCCCCAAGGTCCCGCTAAACCACGCCCCCGGTCAGGCCACGCCCTCTCCCACTCCGTAGCCAATGGGGATTGAAAATATGAAGGTAAAAATCAACTTCTGTCAGCTACAGGAAAGGGTGGGAAGTGTGAGATCTCTGGCCCAAATTCATTTAACCCCTTAAAAACATCACTTATTCAAATCAGTGAAAAGTGACTGTCTGCCCACTTTAATGCCAGTTTTTATGCCCAGAACCTGTTTGGGCCAGGCTGAACTGAACTGTATCTGATGCGGGGCATCACCCTCTGTATGTTGGCAATGCGACATCTCTGGCCCAAATTCATTTAACTCTTTAAATCACACTTTCTTTGTGCCTACTTAGATGCCTATTTTGTGCCCATCTTTTGGATTTTCATGCTGCTTTCAACTGATTTACATTAAGCTCGGCTCACTGCAACTTTTTATTGTACTGTTTATAAGGTGTCCTCAAAATTCTTAAATAAAACTAATAATTAAAAATGATGTGAATAAGAAACGAACTTCAGCCTCCTCCCACCAATCAGCTGTTTAAAGCAGGGCTGTGGACTCTGTAAGCCAAAGCTCAACTCCCCACATTTCTCCCTAGCAGTATATCTACAGAGCTTCTCTAGAAAGCAGAGACAAGTATAACTCTTGCATTATCTATTGTTAACAGATAGGTGAGGACGCCCGGAACAACGATCACAAGCAGTCCTGGTCACAAAAATTATGCTTTCGAAATCTCTTGATGTCGATTCCGCACCACCATCCCCTGTGCAGGGAACAGTGATGTGCCATGCACGGCACAAGCCCTTTTTACCGGAACAGCCCGCCTCCTAGAGGCCAGAATCTGCCATGTCCCAGTCTAACTTATGGCAACTAAACCTATATGCAGCACAATAGTGTGTGTGACTGGGGCTTACACTGTGCACCTGACTGTGCGGGCAGTGTGCTTATTAGTACTTGTAAAATGGCTAAAATTGCTGAATTTAGTCACGTTTCAGGGATATGCAAATAGCAAAGCATCATGGGAAACCTCCCACCAAGTCCCACAGAGCGGTGGCATTGTTCAAACGGCTGTACGTGCACCTGGCGTCTTCACTGCTAAACTGCGACAGGAACGTGAACATTCTGTATGCAGATTACGTGTATCGGGCTTGTGCGCCTACAAATGGTTCAAAGTGCATATAAAGTTATCGAAGGAACAAAAAAAAAAGAGAAAGAAAAAAGGGGCGTGTTTTCATTTAGTAAACAACACGCATGTGCGGAGAGGCGAGCTCGTGACGTACATCCGGTCGGTGAGAAAGCGGAGTAGGTGAGAATGCGGTGTCTGTACTGTGTTTATGTGTGTCACGAATCCCTGTGATAATACGCGCTTCTCTGTAGTCTGCTCGTTCTGATAGTTTATAGCAGTGTAGTACGTGGTGGGTACAGAGGAAGGTAGTCCCGCGATGTACTATATAAGTTCAGCTGGACAGTGAGATGTTGGTGGTGCCAGCGACGTTTGTGAAAGGAATAAAGTTGCTTTTCTGGGAAAAAATGGCGCCTGTGTTCCTGTAGTTTAATAATTTCTGTAAGAGCTCCACACACAACTGCGGTAATGGGCAGAGAAGTAAAGCTAGAATACCATGTACTGTTCACTGTTACAGTAACGTGTACATAACATGTAAATGGCGTGTGCTGGCTGCAGGTTTTCACGCGCTGCTGTACTGTCCGTCCCTGCGCCTCTGATCAGGGTAAAAACATTAGTGTCCGTCACTATTAAAGCAAAGCAGGATGTTTATTCTGTAGTGTAGATCAGCGGTGTATTTCTTACCTCAGAGGCCGCTTATCCTGATCCCCTGTGTGTATAAGGAGTATAAACCTTAGCCTGCGCCTCCCGTTAACCTAGCGTTCACAACTTGTGTTATTGTCCACAGAAGGCCGGTGACCATGACCTGTGTGCTCAGCGGTCCCACCGCCGTGTGCGATGTCATTACAGAGCTAGATGCTCAGCTGGCCGTAAGTAAGATGCGTGTGAGCATGAGCCCACTGTGTAGTGATACCTGGTATCTCTATGCTCTACAGCCTTATTAACTCCCGCAGTGCCGTCCTGTGTGGTTACTAAACAGCCGCCACTGAGTGTTTGCATCCTGTCTAGCTAAGCATCACACACAAGGTGGGGGCACATGGCGTCATGAGACGTAGCTACCTTACACCTCGAGCAGATGACCATGGTTTGGGTCCGCAACTAAGCTGCATCTTTTGCGGGTCGGACGCAGACGCATTCACTTTAACGCGACCGCAAAAGATGTGGACAGCACTCTTGTGTGTAGTCCACAAATGCACGTCTGTTCCCCGGCCCTGCAAAAAAAAAAAATAGAACGTGTATTCTTGTTCATATCACGGACAAGGATGGGACTGCTCACAAAATGGACACGGTCTTGTGCCTGAGGCCTTACACAGTACTGGCGATGGTGCCTGCTGTGTGGACATCATTCCAAGTGGGGCTGTGGTACGGAGTAGCCTTCATCTAAATCCTATGACTGGCTAGGTCACAGATGACTGCACTGTAATTGGAGGAGCCTCTGAAGGTATCGTACATGGACATCCACCGGAGCCCATATAACACAAAACCATCAGTCATCTTGGATAGAATGTGGCTTTGTTCACACTGCAAGGACCGTTCTGTCAGGTTTCTGTGACTGGTCTTTCTGTCTAGAAGCTGACAAATCAGTGACCTGAGACAGTGGGATCAGTTACATAATGGATCCTTGGGGTCTTCCAGACTCGGAGTGATTTTTATGGAGGATAAGCCGGACAAAGAGTTGAATGGAGTGGCACCACACGGCCGATCCTGTGACCCACATTCAAGTGATCAGCAGGGGCCCCAGTGGCCGGATCCCCATCAATCAGACACTTTTTTTCTTTGGATAGGGGACAGGTTATTGCAGTTATAACATGGTCTACAGCTTCCATCTTGGGCTGATGTTTGGGATTATATTCATTGGATTAGTTGTAATAACTCGGGGCGCAGCGCTTGTTTGCAGTTGTGGAGCAGTACAACCAATTTTCCATCCTGGGGGTGATCCTTTGCTTTGTATGTGAAGATACATACATGTAGACATAAGTGGTATGTATGAACCTTAAAGGGTTATTCTCATCTTAGACAATGGGGGCATATCGATAGGATATGCCCCCATTGTCTTATAGGTGCGCCGAAAATAGCCGAGCGCTTGTGCGCTGCGCTCCCATTCATTTCTATGAGTGCAGCGGGGAGCTGCGCCTGGTGGTGGCCCGGGGTCCTCCAGGCGCAGCGCTCCCCGCTCCGTTCTGGATATGGTGGGACCCGCACCTATAAGACAATGGGGGCATATCCTAGCGATATGCCCCCATTGTCTAAGATGAGAATACCCCTTTAAGCCGGCTTTCACATGCAGCAGATTTTGTTGCAGAAATTTCTGTACCTGAAAATCGCTTCCAATCAAGGCCCCCTTATTTTAGGAGTTGTTTGCCTCAGGTGCCGCTTTGGTCCTACCTCTAGCCACATACATGCATGTTTTACCAGGCAGTGCATGTAAAGGGCTGGCTAGCATTGTCACAAAGTGCCAGGTGTCGACTTTCAATAAATTTAGGGTTACTGATGTATAGTATTTTTTTATTTAAGAAATCAGGTTTGAATATTGACCTGGGAATAAAAGGAGTAAAGTAAGGACTTATGCACACTAATGTATTTTTTCCCATTTCCATTCCATTTTTTTTTTTGCGGCCAATATGCAGAAACATTCACTTCAATAGGGCCGCAAAAAACAGAAATTACTCCGTGCCTGCATGGCCGTTCCACAAAAATATAGAACATGTCCTATTATTGTCCGCATTACGGACAATGAGAGGACTGTTCTATTAGGGGCCGGCTGTTAAGTTCTGCAAAATGCGGAATGCCGTATCTGTGTTTTGCAAGTAGGCAATTTGCGGACCACAAATCATCTAATAGTCGTGTGCATGAGCCCTAACAATTAGAAGCCACACTACATTTTTCCAGCAGGGTAAAAATGCTCTTTTTGGGGAGTATTTTTAGCCTAGGAAGAGTACGAAAAAATATACATGATGGCTGATTTGTATCTGGGCATTACTATATATATATAGTAACATAGTAACATACTTTGTAAGGCCGAAAAAAGACATCTGTCCATCCAGTTCAGCCTGTTTTCCTACAAGTTGATCCAGGGGAAGGCAATATATATATACAGTACAGACCAAAAGTTTGGACACCTTCTCATTCAAAGAGTTTTCTGTATTTTCATGACTATGAAAATTGTAGATTCACACTGAAGGCATCAGAAGTATGAATTAACACATGTGGAATTATATACCTAACAAAAAAGTGTGAAACAACTGAATATATGTCTTATATTCTAGGTTCTTCAAAGTAGCCACCTTTTGCTTTGATTACTGCTTTGCACACTCTTGGCATTCTCTTGATGAGCGTCAAGAGGTAGTCACCTGAAATGTTATTCCAACAGTCTTGAAGGAGTTCCCAGAGATACTTAGCACTTGTTGGCCCTTTTGCCTTCACTCTGCGGTCCAGCTCACCCCAAACCATCTCGATTGGGTTCAGGTCTGGTGACTGTGGAGGCCAGGTCATCTGGCGTAGCACCCCATCACTCTCCTTCTTGGTCAAATAGCCCTTACACAGCCTGGAGGTGTGTTTGGGGTCATTGTCCTGTTGATAAATAAATGATGGTCCAACTAAACGCAAACCGGATGGAATAGCATGCCGCTGCAAGATGCTGTGGTAGCCATGCTGGTTCAGTATGCCTTCAATTTTGAATAAATCCCCAACAGTGTCACCAGCAAAGCACCCCCACCATCACACCTCCTCCTCCATGCTTCACGGTGGGAACCAGGCATGTAGAGTCCATCCGTTCACCTTTTCTGCGTCGCACAAAGACACGGTGGTTGGAACCAAAGATTTCAAATTTGGACTCATCAGACCAAAGCACAGATTTCCACTGGTCTAATGTCCATTCCTTGTGTTCTTTAGCCCAAACAAGTCTCTTCTGCTTGTTGCCTGTCCTTAGCAGTGGTTTCCTAGCAGCTATTTTACCATGAAGGCCTGCTGCACACAGTCTCCTCTTAACAGTTGTTGTAGAGATATGTCTGCTGCTAGAACTCTGTGTGGCATTGACCTGGTCTCTAATCTGAGCTGCTGTTAACCTGCGATTTCTGAGGCTGGTGACTCGGATGAACTTATCCTCCGCAGCAGAGGTGACTCTTGGTCTTCCTTCCCTGGGGCGTTCCTCATGTGAGCCAGTTTCTTTGTAGCGCTTGATGGTTTTTGCGACTGCACTTGGGGACACTTTCAAAGTTTTCCCAATTTTTCGCACTGACTGACCTTCATTTCTTAAAGTAATGATGGCCACTCGTTTTTCTTTACTTAGCTGCTTTTTTCTTGCCATAATACAAATTCTAACAGTCTATTCAGTAGGACTATCAGCTGTGTATCCACCTGACTTCTGCCCAACACATCTCATGATCCCAACCCCATTTATAAAGCAAGAAATCCCACTTATTAAACCTGACAGGGCACACCTGTGAAGTGAAAACCATTTGCGGTGACTACCTCTTGAAGCTCATCAAGAGAATGCCAAGAGTGTGCAAAGCAGTAATCAAAGCAAAAGGTGGCTACTTTGAAGAACCTAGAATATAAGACATATTTTTGTTAATTCATACTTTTGATGCCTTCAGTGTGAATCTACAATTTTCATAGTCATGAAAATACAGAAAACTCTTTGAATGAGAAGCTGTGTCCAAACTTTTGGTCTGTACTGTATATGTGTATATATATATATATATATATATACCGTATATAACGAGTTTTATTACATTTTTCGAGATCTAGTAACACATTATTTCCTTAGAACATCAGTTGGCTATTGTGCCTTGTGTCTTCATAGCCTGTAGAGCCATCGCCCTGACATTAGGTGCAGGATCCATCACCTGGGTTTCCCAATAGGTAAGATTCTGAAGGACAGCTTAGTCCCTATTCCAGCTAACTGTCACAGGGCCCATTGTGGTGCCTTTTCACTCTGATGGCAACCGTGGGCTATACTTTCACATCGCCAAGCCAGAATGTTGTTGGATTGCTCTCATTCCTGACAGGAAACATTATGATATTAAATTACCGTAGGCAATTGCTGATGATTTTCTGAATATAATCAGTTTTTTTTCCAGTCTTTTAAGTTCTTTCCTGTAATCCATTAATACAATAGAAACCATAAAAAATGGTTTCTTTTTCTCACTGGTTGTATATTTAGGATCTGCATGTTTCGGCAGGTATCAGCACAATATTGGGTGAACATTGAGGCAGCCCTGGGGTCCTAGGTTCGAATACAACCAAGGGCAGCATCTGCATGGCGTTTGTATGTGTTTGCATGGATTTCCTCTCTCTACTTCAGTTTCCTTCGATGCTCCAAAGACATACTGATAGGGAACGTAGACTGTGAGCTCCTCTGGAGACAGCAGGAGATGTCTGTAAAGCGCTGCGGAATATGTTGAGTCATGCATGCCTCAAGCTACCTTCTGTTTGTGTAGAAAATCTGTATAACAATTTTACCCCTTTTAATCACATCATAGCTTCTTGGGCCTGGGCCCCATACACCAAAGCAGCGTGCAGACGTATCCCGGCTGGGTGAGCTAAGAGGGAAGGCGCTCCAGATTATGAACCAATTCGGAGCATCAACGCTCATCAACCTGTCCAGCTTTTCCTCTCCCACCACCATGTCTGCCTCTGCCACTGTGAAGCAGGAACCAGCCATGGCCAATAGTACTCCAAGCAACAAAGTACCTGGAGCGGCGGCAGGAGGAGGACGTGCAAGTCCAGATGCTAACCAGGTGAGGCTGTAATCCTCAGCTATCCTGTACATATTATTTTATGTAGTCAAATAACTGTGCTGCTGCCTTTATCTGCATTGTGTGTGGGATTATTGAGCTCCAGGCTTAACAGCCACAATAAAATTGGAAAAAACTTTTTTATTGTAGACTTTTAATATACATCTGAAGTAAATATTGTTGGCCCACAAGTCAGGGGACACAATTGCATTTTTAAACCCTTAGTGACATAACTAGTTTTATGATTAAGGAACAGTAACATTTCCCCCCTCTGTGTTCCAGCAGTCATAACTTTAATTTTTTCTAAAAATGTTTCTTGATTTTGCAGGATGAGTTGTTTTTTTTAAGAAGCATTTTAGGGTGTGTGTATGTATATATATATATATATATATATATATATATATATATATATTTTAACATTATTTTGTGGAATTTATTTACAGTGTTCACCGTGTGGTATAAGTAACATGATAACGTTATTGTTTGGGTCAGTGCAAGTATGATAATGACAAATTATCTGTCTATTTTATATATCCTCCTGTGGGCTATCAGCTTCCCAAATGTGCCCTTCAGACTAAAGGCGAAGGGGAGCGGCTGCTCATATGGGTATTGTTTGAAAGCTGGCATTCCAAACTTTCATTCAAGACCAGAATTACAGCATTTCTCCACTACATGGGAAGATATCGCTGTTAGAAATGCGAAAGGTAGTGATTTTTAACAGCTATATCTCCTGGATGCAGTGGAGATAATGCTGTGATTCTATTCTTGAAACAAGCCAATCCAGACATTTGGGCAGCTAAACTAGCCTTTCACCTGCTGCATCTGTGCTCAGGCAGGACTGTTAAGTACCTTTCTCACTGTAGCACTTTTTTAAGTGTTTTCCTGTGTTTGAGCACAACTTTTTTTTTTTTTTTTTGCATGCTTTGCATTTTTGTATAGGAAAGTATGTACCCCCTGTAGTAGTATGCAACACACACTACCACTTGCATTTTTTTTAAAGCTGTGTAGAAAAAGAAAAAAAAAACATAGGATGTTTATGGCACCGAAAGTGTGAAAATGAGGCCAATAAAAATTTGTGCTAAATGTAATATTTCCCATAGACCACTATGTAACATCTGGAGCTGGTATGTTGTACCTAAAAATTACAGCAAAAAAAAAAATATTGCAAAAGACTACCCTTAAGGCTCTTTGACACAAGCAGATGCCTTCCGAGGAATTTGCTGCGTGTAGGAGAGCCAAGCCCCGTTCCGGACAGCAGAGACACGGAGCAGTAACATGATTGATAATGCTCCCTGCCTCTCTGTGATCTTTTTCTACAAAATCACAGTGAGATAAAGTTGTCACTGTGATTTTGTAGTAAGGTCACATAGAGGCATGGAGCATTATCAATCATGTTAATGCTCCGTGTCTCTGCTGTCCTGCATGAGGGTTGGCACTCTTTCACGCAGCAGATTCCACGCACGGCATCCGCTCATGTGAAAGAGCTCTTATAAGCAGCAGTTGCTTAGCTGCATGTCCACTACTTTATACTACAGCTGGCAAATGGGACCCAGTTCTTCAAGTAGATGTTGGTCCCATAGATGGGACCCGGATCTTTTGGACTTTTATGGTATATCTCATGGATGTGCCATAAAGTCCAAGATAGGAATCCACCTTCCAGGGTATGTTCACATGGTAAAATACACAGTGTATTTTGATGCATAAAAAGCACTGTATGCACTGTAATACACTCCAAAACCACTTGGAAACAGCCTCTTGTTGTTTATAGGAGAAATATGCATCATTGTTCATCATCATGATTGTACACAAGTAGATATTTTTATGTTATTTCATGTCAGTTCTTTTTAAAGTGTTTTTAGATGCTAATCTTTCTGAAGTACACTTAAATATGCTTGTTTCTACTATAAAATGTCAAAAAATAACAAAATACAGGCGAGTTCTTCATTTAGCTTTCCATTTTTCTGATCTGTCAGAAGAAAAGAAAAAACAGATCCTTTTTTAGCATCAGTTCTGATTTGTGTCACTTCTGTCAGATATCAGCTATTTTTGACCGGAGAAACAGTCCTGCATTCAGTACTTTTCCTCTTGTCAAAAATAACTGATCTCTCCTTCGTGGAGAACTAGATTTTTGGGAGGTTGATGGCTTATTCTTGACAAAACTTTAATAAAAAGTGAATATATAAAAAAATAACTGATATCTGACAGAAGTGACACAAACTGATCTGTGTTTTCTTAACTTTTTTTGTTTTTCTGACGGATCTAAAGAACGGAAAGCTAAATGGTGATGTGAACTCAGCCTAAGTCATGTTCACCCCTTTTCTTCTCTGCTGCGTCCAGCATCATGCTGTAGTCCTCCTCACTAGTGTTTGTTTTCTGGCTGCAGCGGTGATGTCCCCTACACACCAAGTCACCACTGCAGACACTCAGCAGTATGCAGGACGTGATTGTCTAGATTTTCTAAAAATTTCTTTCCTGTTATATGTCAGGTTCTTACCAAAAAGAAGCTTCATGATCTGGTGAGAGAAGTGGATCCAAATGAGCAGTTAGATGAGGATGTGGAAGAGGTGAGGCAAAGCATACATGAATTCAGAAAATATGGCTAAACCTCCTTCATTACACTTTGTGCTATAAGACAATATCTGTTGCCACAGATGCTCCTTCAGATCGCAGATGATTTCATTGAAAGCGTGGTATCCGCAGCCTGCCAGCTGGCCCGACACAGGAAATCCAACACGCTTGAAGTTAAAGACGTTCAGCTGCATTTAGGTAAGTCTCCCTTATTCTACAGGTCCTCTTACATGGGCCAGTATTTCAGGCAAGTATCTGGAACGAACCAGACATTCACAATAATTGCCTGTCCATCATTGAAGATGAGGGCTGCATTTTTCTGCTGCATTCACCTCCACTGTATGGGGCAAGTGATCGCTACAGTGATCTCTTGTCCCTATATAAGATAGTTGTTCCTGGGCAGTAGATCACTGTTCTGCTACCCAGAAGTTAATATTTTAAGTACACGGAACAATTATTGGGAATGAGCTTTTAAAAGGACCTTTACATTCCAGCTCCTTCTTTATTTCAACTTCCATTTCTACCAAGCAAAAAGATCATACTTTACATACGCATATTTGTAAGAAAACTTGTACTAGGAGGAAGATGACATAAAAATATAGAAACCTTCATTCTTTCATGGCAATCATTCGAAGAGCACTTGCTCTCAGATGCAAGGTTGCAGGCACATTTTGACAACTGCTTATTCCGCTTTCTCCTTTGACAGTAAACATGTACTTTCAACCCCCTTTAACCTTGACCTTTAAAGGGGTATTCCGGTAACGTAACTTAATTTTTGATAAACTGCATTAAGGCTGCAAGTTGTGACCCAACCAGAACCCATAACTATACATATAACCAGAGCTTCAGTTTACCTTGTAATCCATTTGTCTAGCTCCTGTATGAGCCTGCAACACACTGAGAGTATCATGGCTCCTGATCTTGCGTCACAAAACTACAATTCCCACAATGCCTAGCTTTCTTGCTGTGTTGATGATTACTGATTGGCTGCTTGATATACAGCCCAGTCACGCCCCCTCTACTCAGTAATCAGCAGCACACTAACATTGAGCTAGAGAACTGATCAGGGGCGGATTGGCCATAGACCTTACAGGGAAATTTCCCGGTGGGCCGATGCCCAGGGGGCCACCTGAGCTCTCCTCATGGCCGGCCAGTGGAAGATTTTGGGGATGTATTTTGTGATGGACTGTGGTATTTGGCTCAGTTGGGGTGGTATAATGTGTCACACTATGGTATTGCTGGACCTGCCTTCTATCAATTTGGACCCAACTACAAAATGGGGCAGCTTTTAGTATTTTTTTTCCAGGGCCACTTTAAGTTCCCAGTCTGCCCCTGGAATTGATAGCAACACACTGAGCATGCCTGACCTGACAAAGGCTAAGAACTACAGGTCGGTGCCATGGTAACTTATGAGGAACACAGTGGGTAGCAGGGGAAGAAAAGTACTTTATTACTACTGAACGGTAAATATGTGAAAATTGCATTATATTAGGTAATGATTGATGATGAGTTAGTCTAAAACATAAGTTATATTTATGGTAACCGGAATACCCCTTTAATTCCGATAAAATAAAACAGACTTAACCCCTTCCCTAAAAAGTCCCTACAATGTCCTTGGCTGCCCTGTGAAGGGCAATCCCACTACTATGATATTAAGAAATTAAGTACAGTGAGTGTAGGCAGTGGGATTACACCAAGGCAAAACGGTCATTTGGGTAGGAAACAACAACCTAGACCACATTGATATAGTATACAATATACTTAAGTAGAGTATCAAGAAAACGACACCCCTAGATAAGTTAGATAGAATAGACACCCGTTATTACTTACTCTTACTCAATGAATCCCAACGCATTTTCCCCCCATACAGACTGGAATGGGGTTCATCAAAGGGTTAGGCGATATTGACGGGGTACAATCAAAAACCTGGTATAGCAGATGCCACCACAATAAAATATAGATATCCTGAGAAAACAACAATACCCTGTGCATGATCTAAACCAAATATGTATTTAATTTACAAAATATAATCAATTATAATGTGTTCAATTGTTCAAAAAACACAATAGCATTCAAAATTTCTAAATTCATTTATCTGAAGAAGCCAAGATGAAGGTAGATACTGTGGAGCTGCTCCTGTATGGTGGTGGAAGCAGACCCTCAGTGTGGTGTCCAGTCACGTATGGTAGGTAGGTAGCATGGTAGGAGCATAAGAATTATAGCTTCTAGCTGTGATCTACAAGCAGCATCACAAGTGTAATTGGCAATGTATTTTGGGCATCTTTTCTTGTGTAATTTGGTGGAATAACAGAAGAATATGCAGTAAGTGACAATAACAATGTCCCTTCCATTCCAGAGAGACAATGGAATATGTGGATTCCTGGATTTGGATCAGAAGAAATCAGGCCCTATAAAAAGGCGTGTACAACTGAGGCTCACAAACAGGTAAAGTAACTGACCTGCCATCATACTGAATTTCTTTTCTATGGTATTCTTTAGATTTCTATCTTTATTGGGAAAGGTTCAACCTTAACGCATAATGCCTTACATGTATGGCATTATGCTCCGGGAACTGTATGGAGCAGGCTGCTGAGCATGCTCTATACGCGGCGGGTGCTGGCTGCATAGTACAGCAGACACCCGGCACAGAACAGCTATGACAACTTTATTTTTTTAAAGTAATAAGCCAAAATAAAAACTATACAGATTTGGTATCATCGTAATCGTATTGAGCTGCAGAATGAGGACGTCATGTCATTTTTAGCGCATAGTGAATGCAGTAATGTCAAAACCCCAAAAACCTTGGCAAAATTGTATGTTTTTTCAGTTTTACTCCACAAAACATGGTAAATTTAAATGGTGCCATTAAAAATGCATCTTGTCCTGCAAAAAATAATTGGACTGCCTGGTCATGTAGTCCATGTGGCATTGAACTCATTTGTGTGGTTTAAAGGGGTTGTCCGAGTTATGTAAGAAAAATATATAGCACTGTAAATCTGATGTGCAGCAATGCATGACTAAACTAAGCAAATTTTAGACCAAAAAAAAAATTCTATTTCCACATTTCCCTGGTTCTCTTCTGGCCCTTTGTTTACCTGCAATAACAACAATCACTGCCTTTCCCTGCTCTGCAAAGGGGGTGAATACAAGTGCTGCCCTGAGTGATATGTCTTCCTGCTAGGATACTCAGCAGCATGTTGTTTTGTAGGACTCTACAAAAAAGCCCCAGCTGTACAATGACACTGCTGATACACAGTATTTTCCCTCTACCTGTTCTTGTGCAATACTCTGCAGATCTCCTCCAGTGTCAGTAGGATGAGGAGGGCAGATCCTGTGTCTCTTCATTGCCTGCTGCTGCTCAACAAAGCCTTTAGCCCTGAATGTTTGCTACAGAAAGGGTTAAAGTTTGCTGAAAAATCTAGGAAGAAGGAGACATGGGGTAGCCTGCAGTGCAGGGGGGGCGTGGCCAGACTCTTATCTGATCTCTGAGGCTTGTGCAGAAGCATCAGCAGAGCAGGGAGAGAAGCTGGCATAACAGGTCATGTGAGAAAGGATCCACTACAGATGAAGGAAATGAATTGAAAATCCTTTACATTTGATTAGTCAGACACATACAAAGAGCAAGAAAATAACACGGACAACCCCTGTAAAATTTTATGAGCTCTTAAAAGGTTATTCCAGTTTTTTATGACGTATCACTAGTATATGCTATCACAGTGTGATCAGTGGGGGTCCAACCCATCCTAAGAATGAAGGTGCTGCTGTGCTGTTACAGTGCTGCGTCTCTTTCTCTGTTTGTTTTTCTCTGCACAGAGGCGTTTTTGGACCCTTGGCTGTAAGGTGAATTGCTGCTGGCCATTTACTTGAATGGTGCTGTGTGCATTTCCCCTGCACCTTCATTCACAGGATGAGCTGGTGCCACAGAGGTTGGACTCTTATTAGAAAGTGATGACATATGCCATCACTACATGAAATAGGAGAATCCCTTTAAAAGTGGTTTTCCAGTAAAAAAATTACTTTTTATCTAATGCATGCAGCCTGCTTCAGTAAAGCTTCATACTTGCCTCTCAACCTCTCCAGTTCTCTGCATTGTCTCCACTGTGTCCATTTTTGGGTCCCCATAATGTTAACATCTGGCACAACATTGAGAGGGTCACATGCTCCATTGAAGTCAATCACTGGCTTCAGTGATGACGTGCTGCCTATGGCTGAATCTAGTTATTTAAAACACGGACACAGAGGAGAACTGGAGCAGCGGGGAGCAGGTAAGCATGAATTTTCTATTTACTGAGACAGACTGTGGGCATTAGATAAAAAGTAATTATTCCCGCATAAACCCTTTAAGCCTAATTTGTAGGGGTCATACATTTAGAAAAATAAATGAATAAAATACGTTTTACTGAATTTTTTCCCATAACACTATATCTCAATCTGCTCAGCTCCTCCTGCTCTATAAAATGCTGCCTGCAGCTCAGACACCATGTTCAACGTGGCATGTTCATTTTAAGTGAATGAGGCTGAAATGAGGTAAATGAAGTTACATACACAAACAAGTTGCCAGTGTTCCTGGAAGAAAGCCATGTATCTCTGCTCATTTTGGGCTTTGACGTGAAGTACGCGGTCCTATCAGTGATTGACAGTCTTCCCTCTATGACTATGTATACAGAGATGCCTGTCAATCACTGATAGGACCGCCTCCTGGACTTCAAATCCCAGAATGAGCAGAGATATAAATATCTGAATCTTCTCCTATAAAACTATATATCAATCTGCTCCGCTCCTCCTGCTCTATAACATGCTGCATGCAGACTACACTGCATTTTTATGATGACAGGTTCCCTTTACATATAAGACACAGCCCATGGACAAGATGTGAATATATTGTTACTACTAGAGATAAGAGAATGTGCTCGTAACGAGCACTGTACCGCTCGGCTCCCCTAAGCTCGCATGGGCACAGGCAGCCGCTTCTGTCCTCCTCACCCGACGGAAGCGGCTGCCTGCGCCCATGCGAGCGCAGGGGAGCCGAGCGGTACAATGCTCGTTACGAGCACGTTCGCTCATCTCTAGTTACTACCCTTGACTGTTCAGTACAATAATCCATGTTTTTCTTGTCTCCTGCAGAGAATGGCTTTAATAAAGAAAACGCAGAAGAAATAGACCTCCCGGCTGCTGTACCCACACTCCTTGTTTGACTCCTCCATCCTGCAGGAACTAGTGCAGGCACCACCTCTTCAGAGAAGAGCCTAATTTTGGAGATGAATCCCCACACCTAGTGATGTGGACTTGGCTTTATATTAGTCCTGCATTATAAAACCCTCTGGCAGGGAACGTTAAACTGTCATTACCTTTTGTATATATAAAAGACAGGAACTTGTTTGATTAAAGATTATTAATGTTCTTCTGACAGGTCTTTGTCTTGCTTTAGAATGGAAGAAGATCTTGAGGTGTTGTGTTTCTCAGCAGCCAGAGACCTCACTTGTATTCAGCATGTACATACGTTTTTTTTCTGCGGCATCTCCTCCACTACTGAGCATCCGTGCTCCTCCGCAGCTTGTTTCTCCTGCCTCACAGCTCCCAATAGTTCTCTGCACAGAAGCGAGAGAGCCGCAGAAACATTGCTGCCAGTTCGTGCAGAGGTCTCTAAGTATGGTGCTCTTATGGAGTGGGCCAAACTCTGCGCCTCTTCCTGGGATACATTTCTCTGCTCACGCATATCACTCTTAGTTCCAAGTAGTAAGAAGAGAAGAGGCTGAGCTCGCTCTGTTACCTCCTTGTGCCAGTTTTTGATGCTCTCAAAAGTTTTATGTGCAGTGAGATCAAACAGAAGAATAGCGCAAGCAGCATTTCTGTAATAAGAACGCGTCACTGCCCTAGGAACAAGAAACGGAAGGGTTACTGGAGAGCGCAGAGCAGAGAATATACTGTGTTATAACTGCCTCTGAGTATAGTTTCTGCTAACCTGACAATAGGCCACAACCTCTCATTCTGAGTAGTGTATTAGGGTGCTGCATGTTGCAAATCCTTTTCTTTGCAATACAGAACTGCATATATACTTTCCCAGATGGGAATTGGCACTTTGGGAATTAATATGTCTTACACTGCACGTAAAAACAGTGTAGATACAGGAGGATTTGTCAGTTGCAATTCACTACTATTGTATTTCCTGGAATTGCTTCTATGGGAAACCACTTTGCAGTTAAGAATTCTACAGTTTCCCCATTTGAAGTAATTGGGGAAAAAGTGGAATTACAGGTGTCCATACACATCAGAGCAAAGTCAGCCAAACCTGAGGATTTCGGTGGGATTTCTTAGTGTATCCCATTTTCAATTTCAACATGTGATTCTTTTGTTTGTAAGGGAGATAAGGAGGTGCCAAGCAGTGGCTTCCTTCCCTTTCCAGGGTTAGAAAAACATCACCACATCTGTCCACAGGCTGTGTGTGTTATTGCAGCAGTGACCCATTGACTCCACTGGAGTTAAGCTGCAATACCAGGAACAACCCATGGACAGGTTTTTTTTTTTTTTTGTTTTTTTTTTAAAGCAGCCATATAATCCTAAACAAGCCTTTTAAGAACACAAGCAGAATTGGCCATACCAAGTATGTATGTGTATTGGGGAGGCAGGAGGAAGAGCTGTCACACTACTGGCAGCTATTGAAGGTGTATGGCTAACACAGTGCATGTTGCAGATATGAATGTGCAACCTGGGTGCTGTAATAGATTACCACATCAGCCAAAAATATAGATTCTAGTACTTGAGAACTGCAGTATTGTATTTGTCGGTGAAGACCAAATGGCTGTGTATATGCCCAATACAAAAACCTATACGCTAGATAATCCTTCCTGCAACTATTCTGCATTGTTAGAATTGTCCCTATCACTTCCATCCACTGATTATTATATAAGGAGATATTCAATTTTGTTAATAGCAGGGCTGGCTGGCATCACAGCAAAGTGGGCACTATATATAGCATATTTTGCAAGAGCGGCATCAAGTAAAGTTAAGATTTATTTACCATCTACAATTATTGCAGGAAACCAGTGACATTAAATTGCTGTATAATGAACATATCACTGGGGAAACCTTAATATGCTGCAATGCATGATGTAAATGCATGAAAAAATTAGTTAAATAGTAATTGAGTTAGTGAAAAGTAGTCCACATCAATAACCACACACCCGGAAAAATCAGTGCAGTTAATTCCAATCTTCACTTCATTTTTAAAGGGAACTTGTCACATTGATCATGGTGCCCGAGCTGCTGTTATAGAGCAGGAGAAGCTGAGCAGCTTAATGTATATTTTATGGGAAAAGTATAACTTGTAGTTTATATATTTAAATTCCTGCTCATTCTGGGTTTTGAAGTCACGGAGGTGGTCCTATCAGTGATTGACAGCTCTCTCTGTATACACAGTCATAGAGGGCAGGCTGTCAGTCACTGATATGACCACCTCTTGGACTTCAAAACCAAGAATAAGGAGGAATTTAGATGAATGAAATACAAGTCATGCTAAGGCCCTGATTTCTCATACCTTCACTCTAGAATTCTGTCGACAAAAAGTAGCAAAAATAGGGCTTTTGCGGCTTTTCGCATTTTTACACTAGTCACTCCAGTTTTGTAATGTGGGTGGAAAAGTGGCTGTGGTTAGCTATGTAAATGAGTTTTACTCCAGATTTATCATTTTTTTAAAAAAAGTCTCAGTCATACTCCAGGAGGTGGGTAAAGTAGGAAAACTGTAGTAGCTTCTCTAGACAAAAGTGATAGGTCTAAGGGTAAGTCAAATTTATCAAGTAGCATGAGACTTGATAAATGTGGCATAAAGTAAGCCAGGGCAGACTTAAGCAAACTGACTTTTTCCCCTCATGATAAACTTTCCGCTAAATCTTTTCCCATAAAACTATACATCAATCTGCTCATCTTCTCCTGCTCTATAACATGCTGTCTGCAGATTACTTTGTATTTTCAAGGTGACAGGTTTCCCTCAACCCCTTAAGGACCAGCGCCGTACATGTACATGATCGGGTGGGTGTAGAAGCTGCTCCCGCCTGATCAGCAGCAAGATTCCTTTAGTGAGAAATGCCCAAGACCTGCTGTATATGACCGCATCGGTGAAAACACCGATGCGGGAGTATTAACCCCTTGTATGCCGCAGTCAAAGCTGACCGCAGCATGCATGGTGTTTGCGGAGGGTATCGGTGCCCTCCGCTTCCACATCGGGTCCCCGCGCTGTGACAGGGACCCGATGTCACAGAAGGCAGCCCTGATGCCTTTCATAATCATCGGGACTGCCTTCTACGGAAGCCTGTGAGATCCAGCCCCTGAGGCTGGGTCTCACAGGCGGGCTGTCAGCATAGAAGCTGACAGCCAATGCATTCCAATACACAATGTATTGCAGAGGGGATCAGACCTCCAGATGTTGAAGTCCCAGAGTGGGACAAAAATAAAAAAATTAAAAATGTTTTCCAATTTTCCATAATAAAAAAAAGTTTCTCGTAATAAAAACGCCCCTTTCCAAAATAAAACACATAAAATTGAAAAAAATAAAAACAGACATATTTGGTATCGCCGCGTCCATAACGACTGGCTCTATAAAAATATCACATGACCTAACCCCTCAGGTGAACATCGTAAAAAAATTAAATAAAAACTGTGTAAACTTACATCACTAAAAGTACAACACCAAGCAATCAAAAAGGCATATGCCCCCCCCCAAAATAGTCATCACCTGATCCTGCCAAAAATTAGCCCCTTCCTGAGACAATCGCCCAAAAAATAAAAAAAAAACTACAGCTTTCAGACTATGGAGACACTAAAACATGATTTTTGTCAACATCACTAAAAGTGCAACACCAAGCGATCAAAAAGTTATATGCCCCCCCCCCAAAAAAAATAGCAAAATAGTACCAATCTAACAGTCACCTCATCCCACAAAAAATTAGCCCCTACCTGAGACAATCACCTAAAAAAAAAAAAAAAACTATAGCTCTCAGACTATGGAGACACTAAAACATGATTTTTTTTTTTTTGTTTCAAAAATATCATTGTGTAAAACTTAGATAATTAAAAATAAGTACCATATTTTTCGCTTTATAAGACACACCTTTTTACCCCCAAAAGTAGGGGGAAAATGGCCGTGCGTCTTATAAAGCGACTACTAGTGAACGCTTCCATTATGGAAGCGCTCACTAGTATGTAATAGGTGCCAGGAGCGGGAAAACATACTTACCCTCCTGCGCTGCAGCTCCGCTTTGGGTCCGGCGCTCCTCTGTTTTCTCCTCCTGGCGCTGCACTGTCTTGACCTCCTACAGTGTCAGAAACTAGTGTGTGCACTATGACCTGACGCTGCACGCAGTCAGGTGACAGTGCAGCACTGGCAGGAGAAAAACAGGAGCGCCAGACCCAAAGCGGAGCTGCAGCGCAGGAGAGGTGAGAGAGTTTTTTTATTTTATTCTGATGGGCTGATCTGAGGTCTGATGGGGGCAGTGTGCGCTCATATCGGGGCACAGTGGGCTCATTTATGGGCTGATCTGAGGTCTGATGGGGGCACAGTAGGCTGATCTGAGGTCTGATGGGGCACATTGGGCTGATCTGAGGTCTGATGGGGGCACAGCGGGCTGATCTGAGGTATGATGGGGGCACAGTGGGCTGATCTGAGGTATGATGGGGGCACAGTGGGCTGATCTGAGGTATGATGGGGGCACAGTGGGCTGATCTGAGGTATGATGGGGCACAGTGGGCTGATCTGAGGTCTGATGGGGCACAGTGGGCTGATATGGGGGCACAGTGGGCTGATATAGGGGCTGATGGGGACTGAGTGGGCTGATCTGAGGTCTGATGGGGGCACAGTGGGCTGATATGGGGGCTGATGGGGACTGAGTGGGCTGATCTGAGGTCTGATGTAGGCTGAGTGGGCTGATCTGAGGTCTGATGTAGGCTGAGTGGGCTGATCTGAGGTCTGATGGGGGCTGAGTGGGCTGATCTGAGGTCTGATGGGGGCTGATCTGAGGTCTGATGGGGGCTGAGTGGGCAGATTGGGGGTCTGAAAGGACTGATCTGAGGTCTGATGTGATGTCCTGAAATTTATGGGGGGTCTGATGAAAAATATTTTTTTCTTATTTTCCTACTCTAAATTCTGGGGTGCGTCTTTATCATCGAGTGCATCTTATAAAGCGAAAAATACGTTATACAAATTAGATATTGCCATGTCTGTAACGATCTGCTCTATAAAAATAGCACATGATCTAACCTGTCAGATGAATGTTGTAAATAACAAAAAATAAAAACGGTGCCAAAACAGCTATTTTTCATTACCCTAACCTTAACATAGCCAATAGCCAAGATGATTGTCTATAAAATGATGTTCAAAACATTGTTACCCATTTGCTCATCAGTGTATAGTACTTAACAGGGGTGTAGCTATAGGGGGTGCAGAGGTAGCAGCCGTTACTGGGCCCAGGAGCCTGAGGGGGCCCAAAGATCTTTGTAGTACATAAGAAGACACTATATTATAGAAAGTACAAGCAGGTCAAGTTACACCTTTGGCTGGAGGGAAGGGGTTAGGTCAAGAATTTGGCATGGGGGGGGGGGTTCAATTTTTGCCTCAGGCAGCGCGAAGGCTATGTGCTTCCCTGCCCCTGACCACAAAGCACCTGAGGGAAGGGGGGGCCCAAGCTGAACTCTTGCATCAGGGCCCATCAGGCTTTAGCTACTCCCCTGGTAATTAATCTAACTAGATTATCATAGACGTGGTGTACCACAATTCATTAGTGACAGTTGCAGTTATATCAAAAGGCTTATATATTCCTTATATTGTTTAAAAGTGATTTGGAGTTTGTGCTAGAGTAGTTTGCCAGTTACATGTCAGTACAGGTGCAGCTCAATATATTAAGCTAGTTTCACACCTTAAGTGTGAATTCCAGCAGACAATGCCACGAATCGGCCAGTCACAAACCTCAGAATGCAGTGGTTTGTGTCCGGCCAATTCTATTCATTGTCTGCCGGAATGTGACTGGAATGCGGCCGGATGCCTGCAAGAGCCCCATTATGGGACTGGCAGACCTTCTGTCTACATCCGGCAGTGCTGGATGCAGTGAATTCCGCTGTTCTATGCCAGAATAGTCAGCTGGAAATCACACTGGAGGTGTGAAACTAGCCTTAGAATATCATCAAAAAGTTAATATATTTCAGTAATTCAGGTCAAAAGTCATAATATATTGATTCATTACACACAGATCTATTTTGACGTTTAATTCTTTTTATGTTGATGATTATTGCTTACAGCTATTATAAAAGGCAACGAATTTTAAAAATAGAATATTAGAAAATATTATAAAAGGCAAATTAAAAAATTATTAAAACAGAAATGTTGGTCTGTTGAAAAGTATGTACAGTATATGCACTCAATATGTTGTCAGGGTTCCTTTTGCATGAATTACAATGCGGCGTGGCATGGAGGTGATCAGACTGTGGCACAGCAGACGTGTTATGGAAGAACAGGTTGCTTTGATAGCAGCCCTCAGCTCGTCTGCATTGTTGGGTCTGATGTCTCATCTTCCTCTTGACAATACCTCACAGATTCTCTATGGGGTTTAGGTCAGGCAAGTTTGCTTGCAAATCAAGCACAGTAATACTGTGGTTATTAAACCAGGTATTAGTACTTTTGGCAGTGTGGGCAGATGGCAAGTCCTGCTGGAAAATGAAATCAGCATCTACATTAAGCTTGTCAGCAAAAGGAGGCATGAAGTGCTCTAAACACAGTTGACCTACACCCAAACTATAACTGACTGTGGAAACTTCACACTAGACCTCAAGTACTTGGATTGAGTGCCTCTCCACTTTTCATCCAGACTCTGGGACCTTGATTTCCAAATGCAATTTTTTATTTTTTTTAAATCAGATTGTTTTTATTAACATTTTTTCAAAAAATACAAGTTAATGTACAAACAAGTCCAACAGTACAAACCGACCCTCCCCCCTCTGTGCAGTGCCCTCTTATCCTCAATCAGTAATCCAATAACTCCCCAACTGAGAAAAAACCTTCATCCCTAAGGCTACTTTCACACTGGCGGCAGGCCTGATCCGGCAGGTGAAGGGTGCTGCCGGATCAGGCCTGCCGCAGTGACATGTGTGGAGCCGGAACCGCGCTCCGGCCCCACACATGTCACACAGTACATACATACACATAAACATACACACACATATAGACATACAAACACACATACATACTTACATGCTCCTCGGCAGGTCTTCGGAGCGTCAGAGGGACAGGACGGCTCACACAGGTCACGATTCCGCACAGCGCCCTCTGCTGGGCGCCTGGTGGAATCATGACAATTCCACCAGGCGCCCAGCAGAGGGCGCTGTGGGGAATCGTGACCTGTGTGAGCCCTCCTGTCCCTGACGCTCCGAAGACCTGCCGGGGAGCATGTAAGTATGTATGTGTGTTTGTATGTCTATATGTGTGTGTATGTTTATGTTTATGTGTGTGTCTGTGTCTGTATGTGTCTATGTGTAGCCGGATCCGTAATGGACTCCATTGAAAGTCAATGGAGGGCGGATCCGGTTACCATTATGGTCACACCAGACGGATCCACCCCCATTGACTTGCATTGGGGGTCATTCCGGATCCGTCTTGGTGCGGATGCCTGGACCGGAGAGCAAACCGCAGCATGCTGCGGTTTGTTCTCCGGTCTGAAGACGGAACGGAATGCTTTCAGGAGCATTCCGTTGTCTTCAGTTCAGTTTTGCCCCCATTGACAATGAATGGGGACAAAACTGAAGCGTTTTATTCCGGTATTGAGCCCCTATGACGGAACTCAATACCGGAATTTTAAAACGCTAGTGTGAAAGTAGCCTAACCTAAAGACACAATGTACTTATCTGCAAGTACGTTTATTGCCTTGAGTTGGCCCACCTACACTTATGGTGTCTAACACCCAAGATCTCAGCAGATCCTGTGACGCTAAACCAGAATGTACTATCCAGTTTTCCCACTGTTTCTGATATTTTTTGAATGCACCCCTCTTCAAGTACACTCCCCTTTCCAACCGAATTAAGTGGTTTATAGCCCCTATTAATTCCTGCTTATTCAGACCAGTTGATTGGATCCAATATTTTGCAATTAGTTTTCTGGCGCAGTATATAGTTTTTGCTATTGCCAGTTTACACCCCTCCGTTACTGTTAAGTCTTGGGTTGAAATGCAAAATTTACTTTAATCTTGAATGGCCTTTTCTTGACAATACTTTCAAGGCTGTTGCTTGTGCACCTTTTTGTGACCACTTTTTTGAATGCTTGGACACAGCGCTCAATGAACAGCCAGCTTCTTTAGCAATGACCTTTTGTGGAAGGTGTCAACGACTTTCTTTTGGCCAAAGTCAGCAGCCTTTCCCATTATTGTGTTGACTACTAAACCAGACTGACCAAAAGGCTCAGGAAGCTTTTGAGGGTGTTTTGTGTTGATTAGCTGATTACAATATGACATCATGAGTCTACAATATTGACCTTTTTCACAATATTCTAAATTACTGAGATACTGATATTTAATTAGCTGTAAGCCATAATCATCAATGTTGAAAGAAATAAAACTTTGAAATAGATCACTGTGTGTAATGACTCTATATATGATTTTAACTTTTTGAACTGAATTACTGGAATACATTTTCGATGATATTTTAATTTATTGAGATGCACCAGAAATAAGTGCTTGAGTCACAAGCTCCTTCCATGGTAATAGTGGGTTTCCAAGTACGCACTGGTCCCTGCCAATATGCAAGTAGCGGCTCCTGCTTGTGGTAGCGTGTTAGCGCTAAGGAGGGTAGTTAGTCTGGCAAGCACAGCTGTAGGTCAGATGGCACCTCCTTCCACATGTTCCTCACTCAGTGCTGTCCCTGAGGTGGGTAGAGATCATGATGCCGAGTCCCCCTCCACAAGTCTCAGAGCGGTGCACCGAATGGCCCAGCAGCCCGCCCAATCAGCAGCTTCCTTACTAATTAACAAAGCTCCTTATTGTACGGAGCTTTGTTATTGGATGTTTCAGGCACCAGCAGTATTTCTGTGCGCAGTGCTTTCATTAATAGCAGGGAATGTCTTTTTTTTAGAGAATACAATTGTCTGTACAGGCGCTCCCGCGACCTCTGCTTGTGACAATCACAAAAATTCAGCACTGTTGAATTTTTTTACAGTTGCAATATTACACATGCATAACATTGCATGCACACATTATGTAGCTCCATAATGTGTCATTGATTATATTACACTATTTTTATGCATATGTATACCTTATTATTAGGAATCAGTTTACTGTGCAGGAATTCTTGTGACAGAAAACCTATTCACTGTAATATTACCGTACCAGAAGGATCAGTCGTTTGCTAGGAAAATCTTTGTAAGTCATTATTCATCTATTAGAATAATAGAGTTAAAAAAAAAAAGGCCATTAATCAGAAACCAATCATTTTAACAGCATATCATTAACACTTATAAGGTATTGTTATTGAATATTGTAAACATTATCCTCTATTTCCGATGAGTATTCTTTTGAATAGATGGCAAATAGGAAAAAAATTCTCATTTTTCTAGAAATAAACTACTAATTATATAAACAGCATAATATGGCAAAATGTTGTTGTTGTTCCATCGTGCAGTGATTAAATTCACCTCACCGGTAACGCTCTTGGCCAGCCGTGTCCCAGAACTGCAGTCTGACTTTAACTCCAGCTTCAGGCTCTTCTATTCGGGAGCAGAAGTCTACACCTACAGTGGGCCCAGTGGTGTCTGTAAACTCGTCCTCTGTGTATCTCCTCAGGAGGGAAGTCTTGCCCACACCAGAGTCCCCCAGTAACAATACCCGAAATTGAAAGTCCCATGCACATGCCATCCTGGCGGGGAACACTCAGATCTTCAAGAAACAAGTGTTATCCAGCTCCTTCATGTTGTCTATTCCTCCCCTCCCTTTTTTGTCATGCTTTCTGTAGTTGCTCGCTCAGTTTCAAGTTTCCACTCGCCTATAACATTCCTTTGTCTATTTCAGCCAAGTCCAGACAGGGGGCCAGGTATAACATGGTGACTTATTTTCTTTGAGTATCCTATTAACTCTCCCTCATAAAAGAAATAACGCAAATAAAAGAAACTACATCCCCCAAGTTACTATGGCCTCAGGGTACAATATTTTCTACATACACTACAATAGTCTTTCCTGGGACATTGTAACTTGACTTTCAACATACAAAGCCACAGACAGTCCAGATCTGCAGCACGTGCGATTGACAGGAAGATCCAACCAATCAGAATGGGCATCTCACTGGTGAAGCACCTGTATTACTAAAGTACACGCACTGATTGGCTGCCTAGTAGCACCTCTGTAAAGTACAGGTACACTGCAGTACTATATACTTGAGTTAAGTTGTGTTGCTCTTCCGGACACCAAGTGAAGAACATTGACACACGATGTTGCACCTTAAGCCATGCCCATAGCCAAGCCCCTTGCGAAGGCATATGCACTGAAATGCTAAATCAATCTAAGGGCTCATTCAGACGGCCCTATTTTGCTTTCCGCATCTGATCCACAATTTTGCGGATTAGTTGCAGACCCATTTACTTCTATGGGGCCCCAAAAAATGCAGATGGCATCCGTTCCACGCCCCACAAAACAAATAACACATGTCCTATACTTGTCAGTGAAAATCAGGATATGGGCCCATTGAAGACTATAGGTCCAGAAAAATGCGGAATGCAATCCGTGTTTTGCAGACATGCTGAACTGACCACAAAAAAATTGGATCCATATTTTTGTGGATTGCAAAAAACAAAGCCGTCTGAATGAGCCCTAAGCCAGAGATCTGGCACATTGACTAAGGTGCAGCCACCAAGACAAGCATGGAGCATGAATGTTCTGTTTTGGCTGGACAAAACTGCTTCATGTATTGTTTTTCTGGCCAAAAACCGGCACTCATGCCGGAAACTGTCCAGATCCCATTATAGTCAATGGGATTCAGCGATGAACATCATTATCCGATGAACTCCAATAGTCTGTATGTGAACATAGCCTTAGGTGGTATAATAGGTGAGCCCATGCAATGAATAGCTGCAAAATCATAAACAGGTTGGCATGATGGACCTACTAACATAAACGGACAAGACCCACTGTCTGATGGCATGTCACACATAGATACAAATCTGTGACACATGACAGGAATCCTCTCATATGTCTTACCTAGGACTGACAACCCACACAGCGAGTGACATACAAGATTTACAGATCTAGGAGTCAGGCTGGCCATACACAGTGGAAAAATGTTGGCCAGTCGTCTAGTTTGTATGGGGCCCTCCTGACATGAGATAGGGATAAGGATCAGGCAGTTGGATTTCAACATGCCCAGTTCAATTATTCGCAGGGGAGATGCAGCTGTCAGATGCACTCTCACCATAAACTTTAAATCTGTTTCTAGCACATTACGTTTACACAGGTTTTGATGTGCTTGGCAACAATTTTAATGTTTGCATGAAGGATGCAAGTATCGGACAACTGAACATTTGCTCATTTGTTGGCTGATCGCTGGGAAAGTTTACACAGGGCAATAGTGAGTAATGAACGTTTGCGCAAATGTTTCATCAGCTGACCATCAGTCTCTGTAAGTGATCGATGTCCAATGCAGAGCTTTCCTCAACACATCAGTGCAGGAGACCTTGTACCTATTTGCTATGCCAGGCTTTAGCTGAGCGGGGCACAGACAGGAACATCAATTGTACTGTTTTCAAACAAGCACCTAAATTTGAATATTTTTTAACTGCATGTAATTAAAAATCTAGCATAGCCACTGAGTTATTCAATAATATGTGTCTGTATAGTGCCACGTACTGTTTGTTCTTTTTCTTTTTTCTATGTCCTGCTCACTGAGAAGGCCGCACATGCTCAGTTTCATCCTTCTTGCCTACTGAGTTGTTATAGGGAGAGCTGAGACACACCTCCTTAGCTGCAGCAGAAAGGACACTCCCCTTGAGCTGTCAGCTTGATCTAAATCTAGCAGAGCAATGAATGGGGAGATATCTGGATCCATGTGAGGTACAGGGCTGGTTCTAGCTTTGTTAGAAAATAAGAAAGTTTGTTAGAAAGAGTACCTTATTTTTCACCCTATAAGACACACTTTTGTCTCCCCAAAGTGAGGGGAAAATTTCAGTGCGTCTTATTGGGCGAATACTAATGAGCACTTCCATTATGGAAGTGCTCATTAGTACAGGATGATCAGGAAGTGGTGAATGCAGTGCTTCCTGGGCTCTGTACTCAACACTGTGTGTACAGCATGAGAACGTTGGTGCTCTATGACCTCAAACTGTGCGCATCAGGTCACGGCAGGAAGAAGAGAGCTGGATCCTAGGAGCAGCGGTGGCATCCGGAGCAGGAGAGATAAGTTGATTTTTTTTATTTTATTTGCTCTGAGCATGGGGTTCTGATCTAAGGTCATTCAGTTTGAAGGTCTGATCTGAGATCTGAATAGTGGGGAGCATATTCATATTGGCACTCATTCAAACTGGGAGTCTGATCTGAGGTTTGAATGAGTGGGGTCTTAATCATATTGGGGCTCTGATCTGAAGTCTGGGAGGTCATTCACATTGGGGACAGAATGGTAGGTATTATTTATTTGGGGCTCTGATCTGAGCCGATTCACATTAGAGTCTGATTTGAGGTCTTATTAACATTGCAGGTTTCATTAAAATTGGTGTCTCAGCTGAGGTTTGATTAACATTGGGGGTCAGATTGGTAGTTTGATCTAATAATCTCTTATGGGCAGTTGTGTCCCAGGACAAAAAATAAGGTATATTACAAAAAGTAATTATGGCCCATTTAGAATAGGTTAAAATAAATAAAAAGTTAGTTACTCTATGTTTTATTTCTTTATATATATATATATATATATATATATATATATATATATATATATATATATATATATATATGTGTGTATATACACACACATACATATACACACACACACATACAAATATCTTGAGCTCATGCCACAGTCATGCACAGAAACCCCGGACCAGGGAGCAATCCAGCCAAAGTACAAAAATTCAGGCCACTGTTAAAATCCCAGCATTTATTGCATCATCTTAAAAATCCATTAGTCGACCGGAGAGCAAAACGGTTTGCAGTCAGCTAATGGATTTTAAGATGATGCAATAAATGCTGGGATTTTAACAGTGACCTGAATTTTTGCACTTTGGCTGGATATATATATATATATATATATATATATATATATATATATATATATATATATATATATATATATATATATAAAGCTGAGGAGAGCCTATAGGGTTAATCACTGCAGCAGAACTGTCCACACTGTTCTATGTCACCCCTGTGATAAATCTTCCACAATTCCACAGCATTAGCCGTCTGGCTCAGCAGCTCAAGTTCTCCCTTTGTTATTAACAGGGAGCAGAGCTGAACATTTTCAGGCCAAGTCCCATCCTTTTGCATTTGAGAAATGCTAGCTGGAGTGCATACTGCTGGCTGTATCCCGACCGGACATGCCTCAGGTCCCATTGTCCCGAGGCTAGTTTCACACTAGTGCTAGGGATTCAGCAGGGAAAATCCTGCCAGATTTCTCAGCCTTCTGGCATTGCTGGAAGGTTGAACACATTGCAGCAGTTTTCTTCCCGGCCGATTCTCCGCATATTTGCTAGATTGCAGCCAGATATAGTTGATGGGGATGGAGGGAAACGTTCACGCTTTCGGGAATGCCGGAATGCAGTGAGATTCTGCCGGAACAGCCTGCCGGATACCTAGCACTATTGTGAAACTATCTTATATCTTACAATTGCCTTCAGATGACCCCAAACATAAAAGTCTAAGGGGGTCAGATCGGGAGATTCAACTGCTACATGATGATGTGTTTCGTCGTCGTGGGCCAGTTGAATGGCCCCCAAGGTCTCCCGATCTGACCCCCTTAGACTTTTATCTTTGGGGTCATGTGAAGGCAATTGTCTATGCTGTGAAGATGTGCAGCACCTGAAACTACGGATACTGGAAGCCTGTGCTAGCATTTCTTCTGCGGCGTTGCTATCAGTGTGTGAAGAGTGGGAGAAGAGGGTTGCATTGACAATCCAACACAATGGGCAGCACTTTGAACACATTTTATAAGTGGTCAGAAACTTGTAAAAAAAAAAAAAAAAAAAAAAACTGTATCCAAGTGGTTAAAGGGAACCTGTCACCTTTACTATGCTGCCCTAAGGGCAGAATAGTTTAGTAAAAGAGCTGCTGGATTAAGAGGTCTGTCACCTCTGTGCTAACAGTTAGTGCTTTTAGTGTATTGACATGAAGAACCCAGCGCCACTGGATGACCTGCCAGTCATTGTCCATAGTTGAGGGAGGGCAGAAGCAGTGAGCCTCTTCGCCATTGCAGTATTGTTGCCCAAAGGAAAGAAACCTGTTACTCATAATCCGGATGTGGGGAAGGGTGGGGGGAGCAAGCCTCACTGGACTCATCTACATCGCAGCATTAGCACGCACTGCAGGATTTTGCATGTCAGTACTCTAAAAGTACTATCTGTATATCAGCAGGTTTGTCACTACACTATTCTGCCCTCATCGTGGGCAGCATAGTACAGCTGACAGTTTCCCTTTAAAGGGGTTGTCCCATGAATAATATTCTACATTTTTTAAACCACCAAATGGCTCTGAATACTTTTGTAATTGCATGTAATTAAAAATTTAATATAACCACTGAGTTATTCAACAAAATGACCTGCTCACTGAGAATGGCGCATATGCTCAGTTTCATCCGTCAACTACTTCCTGAGCTGAGATAGGGAGAGCATGGACACGCCCCCTTAGCTGCAGCAGAACAGACACTCCCTTTGAGCTTTTAGCTTGATATGAATCTAGTAGAGCAATGAATGGGGAGATCTCTGGATTCATGTGAGGTACAGGGCTGGTTCTAGCTTTCTTATAAAGAGGTTATTTACTATATTGTGACCTTGCGGTCTGACCTCCTGTACATCCATTATTCTGCAAAAGAAGATGCCAATCTTAGTGCCTTTCAGCACTGTCTACAAACCAAACTCAGTGCCTCCCACAAGTTTTCCTTTACACTAGCTTTGATAAATCTCCCCTATTGTCCATAAAACATGGGAGATGAACTGCAGTGCGCTGGGGCTGGAAACTGCACAGTGGATGGTGCCTTTCAACCACTGTATATTTTTTGTGTAGGTAGATGTCAGACACCTACCTATCCAGTACTGATGACCTATCCTGAGGATGTCATCAGCCAATAGCAGGCCGCGACGGGAACCAGCCTCCCTAGCGTCACCTGCAATGCTAGGGAGGCTCGTTCCTGTCGAGGCCTGCTATTGACTGCCCCCACCACCGTGCGACGGGGAGATGCAGCACTGGCGTGCCGGCATCAGAAGTGACAGGGGTGCTGGGGAGCAAGGAAAGTACTATTTATGTGAGGGGCCCGTGCATATGGGGGGGCATTATAGGCCTTGGGTAACCCCTTTAACCATTGGGAGAGTAATCCAAATTCCAAAATATTGCCCCTATCCACATACACCAGAAGCATGACATCTAGTGCTTTTTATTAACCCTTTTGGATCACTGATTTTAAGCTTTGTATCTTGCACATTTGGGCTAATTTCACACAAATGACTTTTTCTTCTGGATGCGTTCCATTTTGTGAACAGACATCATCTGGGCTGAACCATGACCCATTCATTTCAATGGATATATGCACATAAGCGTTCACAGCATGTTCCATCTTCATCCATTTTTTGAGCAGTGAACGGGTCAGTAAAAAAAAAAAAAAAAAGAAAAACTGCATCACACCCATTGCATCCAGACGCAGTCAGTTTTATACCGATTGTTTATTTAGTATCAGTATTAGGTCAGCATTTGTAAGCCAAAACCAGGAGTGGGTCCATGACACAGAACAGGCAGAAATATTTCAATTATACTTCTTTCTCTGTAGCTTCCACTACTGGCTTTAGCTTACAAATACTAATTCGAAAAACTGAGCAAACACTGACCTTGTGAAAGTGGCCAAATATGGGCTGAACTCTTCCAAAGGGGCTCCTAGTATGAGCAAGAAACAGGCTGTGCCAAGGCATGTAGGAGCCAGGAGCATGTGTATGGTGTGAACTGTAACTGGGGACAGGTCCTGGCAGTGAAGGAAAACTACTGTATAGTTAGTAGAACTTGAGGTGTTTGTAACAGCCGGTTCGTACGGCAGGAGTTTTCCTGGAGCCTCTTGCGGTGACACCAAATGATGTCGCTGCAGACTCAAGTCAAAAGGGGTTAAAAGATCAACCTAGAAAACCTCTTTAATACTGAGAAAAAAAAAATAAAAAACACTGTCATAATTGATATTTGTTTAAACCCCCCCAAAAAAAAAAACAACAAAAACAACAACTTAAGGCGTCTGTCAGAGATTTGTACCTATAAAACTGTCTGACCTGTTAAATGTGCACTTGGCAGCTGAAGGCATCTGTGTTGGTCCCATGTTGCTGAGAAAAATGAGGTTTTAATATATGCAAATCTGCACTTTGATTGACAGGATCAACGTAATCAGGTCTGCCTGGCCACGTCAAAGTGCAGCGGGCGTGGTAGAGGCGTAGAAGGCTGAGGCACTTAGAGTAACGGCAACGCCCCGGTTGCTCCTAGAGGCTCATTTGCATATATTAAAACATAATTTTTCTCAGCAATACGAGCACATATGTACATGGGACCAATACAGATGTCTTCAGTTACCAAGCGCACATGCAATGTGTCTGTGATCATGAGCTGACAGTGTTGTCTATGTTAGCCCCACAGAATTGAATACAATGGTGGACTGGCATGCACATTACCGCTCCATTCAGAAAAGGGACTTTGGGCCCCCTATCCAATAGTTAGGTGATAACTTTGGTGGATAATCCCTTTTAATGAGAAGCAATTAAGAAGTTTTATATACCCCAAAATTGTGCCAATGAAGATGGGGAAAAAATAAAAATCAATGGAATGGCTCTAGGAAATATGAAAAAAAATATATATAAATCACTGCGTCTTGAAAGCCAAAATGGGCTGCATCTTTAAACAGCTAACAGCCCACAATGCAATAGATCAGGGGTCGGCAACCTTCGGCACTCCAGCTGTTCTGAAACTGCAGCTTCCAGCATGCTCCATTCATTTCTATGAGAGCTCTGAGAAGAGCAGAGCAAGTATGAATGCTGGGAGTTGTAGTTTCTCAACACCTGGAGTGCCGGAGGTTGCTTACCCCTGAAATAAATTTTTATGCACTTATTTAACACGTCCTCTGAAAAATAAGAGACAATTCCCATTTTTTTTGCCTAAAATAATTTTTTTTTATTTTCATCATTAAAAACTCAGATTAAGACAAACTGATATACAGACGCTGATGCTATCCAAGTATACATATATATACATACATACACATTCAGAAAAAAATATTCCAGTTGTCCCTAAGTCAGACGTATGGTACATATATATACACGTCGTATCTCTCAGAATGTATTTCTAAAGCATGATTCATTTATAGTAAGGCATAGTGTATTATAGCAAACCTGGGGTAAAAAATAAATCTTCACAATGACTTCCTCCTTAATAGGTCCCTGGCCTCAAAAACTACAGCTCATCATGCTGTGTAAAAATGTATGCCATTAGCATCAGTGTACTAAAAATGGACAGTATTAATGTTGCAGTGAGTTACTGGAAATGCCAGCTCCATGGTCACGTGGAGGTATAAACCTCCGTGATATGCTGTGATCTTTTTTACACGGAACAAAGGACCTGGCAGGTTCAAGGCCTAAAATACGTCAACCGTTCAGAACTCACACTGGATTACATTTAAAACGCCAACTAACCACCCATCCCTGAGAGATACCTGGTATCCATTGGAAGACCTGTACACACAGGTAAGAAAAGTCTTCACTCCATTTAATTCAAAATACAGAAAGTATTTAAGAAACAAAACACCCGCAGGGCCAGCCCCAGCTTCATGAACTAAGGCACTGGGAGATCACATGATGATTGGAAGAGATGTCCATAGTGTCGCAATAAAAAATACTTGAAGGTCAGCATTGGTCAAGACACAGAGTCCTTTAGCGTAGGGATAAGTGGTTTGATAAAATTGGGAAATCACAAGCTATACAGTATTACTCTATATTACCACCTCAACCGATTGCCGGTGCAGGACTGAGGTAAATCAGAGGGAAGACAGACTTGTGATTGGCACAACTTCCTATGCAGGTAAGTGCTTCTTGCCCTAAAATTTCTCTCAGCGTGTCTTAAGGCCGATGAAATCTGTAAAGAGGAATAATAAAAAAAAAAACATACATTACATCTGTTGCACAATCAACATATCAGAGCACTAAATTAGTCACATTAATTATATTCGTCCTACAATTTATTATTCCATTACTTGTCAGATCTGGAAAAACCTCATTTTTCTTCTTCAGTCATTTACAAAAAGGAACCCTGTGTCTACACTGTGTTCAAGATTAGAACGTAATTGAAATATTAAGAGGATTATCCATTTAAGTTTTAGTTTTTAAAAATAAAGGGTTTGTTTTTCCCCCCATATCTTTTCAAATGTGTAATAGCAGTCTTAGATGATTTGTTAATTAGATTGCCAGTTGATCTTGGTTAAAGCAGTTCTCCGGGAACGAGTTAAAGTGGCCACCAGTGACCTGTCCTAGAATATGAGCAGGAATGGTTGCCTCCACTTGCAGGAGGGTTGCTCTACAATAAATGGTAATGGTGCGATCCTGCCTACGATATACCACCATGGCTGAGCAACCTGACAGGAACACTCACCAATATATTGTATATACAAGTACCAGAGGGTAGTGTGTAGTGAGGCCTCACCCTTTCTCTGCAAGTGGGGGCAGCCAGTCCTGCTCACACTCTAGGACAGGTTGCTGGTGGCCATTTTAACTAATTCTCGGAGAACTGCTTTAAAAGGGAAAGCTATTTAAAGAGATTGTTCCACATTATTAAGCAAGTCACAGTTCTCATCCAATATGGGGAGGAAGAAAAACCTTTCTGAAGGTGAAAAGTGTGAAAGAAGTCTTGCAAAAGGCATGAAAACAATTGATATTTCACAACTGAAAAGAGATCATCGAACTGTGAACAGAAACGCGAGTGACTCAGCACAGGTGAATAAGATCTGATGAAGGTTTAATAAGGAAAGTTTATGTCAGACATCTTACTAGAAGCTGTAAAATGTCACTTGATGAGCAGCAAACAGGTATATGAGGCTGCTGGAGTCTCCAGATTGTCACAAACCTCTCGACGAAGGATCTAACAGGTCAAAGCTCACAAAGAGAAGACTTTGAAAATTAATGCAAACACTTTTATTCACAGATGAATGCCATGTTAAAACTAGGTGGTCCTGATGGAGGGAGTTCTGGGTGGCTGGTGAATAGCCACTCTCTTCCTACAAGACTGTGATGTCAGTAAGGAGGTGGCATTACCCTATTCCACCCTGGGCACCCTTTTCCTACAAGAATGTGACGACAGCAAGGAGGTGGCCGAGTGATATTGGAAGTTGGTAGGTCCATGAGTGAGTCAAAATGAACCCTGAACGATATGTGGAGTTCCTGAGTATTTTCTGCAATGGTATAAAAGGAAGAAACCTGTGTTCCGAAATAAAATCATTTTCATGCTAGACAGTACTAGACACTGTCCCATGCTGCGAAAAACACCACTGTCTTCTTGGTTGCAATAGTTTTGACACCATCATCTCCTGACCTTAATCCTATTGAGAACCTGTGAACCATCCTTAAAAGGAAGATTTATGACAAGTGGCCGTCATTATACCTCAAAACAGCAGTTTTGGGAAGCAATGCTGGTATCCCCTAATCAAATACAAGTAGAAGCTATACATGGGCTTTAAATGGTACCTGTCAGCAGATTTGTATGAAAGTTTTAATATATGCAAATCAGCCTCTAGGAGCAACAGGGGTGTTGTTGTTACACCTAGAGGCTCAAATAAGTAGATAATGAAAGCTAGCCCTACATATATAACAGTCAGAAATAGATACTGAGAGCTGATCACTATCTATGAGGACAGGAGCTTCTTTAGGTTCCTGTATAGCATACAATGGACCAGAAAAATAAAAACGAGTCACCCTCAATTCTGTCCAAAGATTCAGTGAATCCTGGCACAGAAAGATGACAGGATATGTAGTACTGCACTGTATGGTATAGAGGAGCTACTGGACAACCTGTACAGGCGATTTACCAGACAAATGGCCACGTCAATTGATTGTATCTGAGTCTTTGCATGTTGAGTCTATTTTCAACATAAGATGGCCCAGAAAAGGTCATTGTATGTTGAAAATATTATATCTTGAGGGACCACTTGTTATATGCCCTTTGATTGTCAGACATAGGAGTATCCGATTTGCTACTAGAGATATGAGAATATTAGCAGTTGCACATGCAATATACCTTACTTTTTGAATCAAACATACTTACTTGGATCTAGCCTGCAAAAATGTTTGGTCTCATTAGTTTTCATGACCTTTTAAAATATGTGCATGTAAATATAGGTATAAGTGTATGAACATTGCACATATTACATTTCTCACTTTTAGGAGGTTTTAGCCAAACACAATAGACCGGGAAAACCATCGAATACATTTAAGAGTGTACCCAGTTGGGTGAAAGGATCAGGTTGTTCTCACGAAAAATAAGCTGCTTACTTCCCTCTCTTTATTGAGAATACATGTATGCTCCTGGCTGCATCATGTAAATATACAACAGATTGCAAAGAGCCAGCAAATTAAAGGTCTAATGGCACGGTTCCTATGACAGCACTGCTTCTACATTTGGGAGGTTGATAGGCAAACCCCATGACATCAGTGATGACATCACTGGGATTCCCTGTGCAGGTAGGATTTAGAAGCATGCATCTTCTCTGCATGTATATGTATACAGATCACTGGTAAAAGTGACACATCTATGGGGCCAGAGCCAATGTATTCCCTGCTAACCTGTGCCCCATAAGAAAAAATATATAAAATCAAATACAGTAAAATCTAATAAATAAAAAGCTAAAAAAAGTTCACCATTCCCTTTAATAAAAAAATATGTATTATCGTCCATGTACAGAGCTTGCGTCATAAAGCTAAGGGTGAAAGATCATTGTAAAGCTAAAATGGTTTTTGGCATTGTAGAAATGCTATACAATGCACAATGTGCACATATTTGACACTGCTATGCACTGCAGAATAAGAGGATGCATTCTTTGGGTAATATTTATTGAACAAAGCATAGCATGAAAAACATTTCTGGCCATTTTTCCTGAATAAAGACCAACAAAATGAATATCCACCATTATTAAATAACGCCACATATCCCCCCCACCCAATAGACTGAAACAAAAAAAAAATTACTTTTATTAAATACTTATCCAAAAGGTGAAATGTTGCTCTTGTCATGAAAACATCCCCAGCCATGTAAAAGTTTCCAAGACTAAACTTTAACAGACCTCTTCATGTGACTGCTGCAGCCAATCGATGGCCACATCAGTGACCTGTCACCCGTGCCGAATATGACCCAGTGATGTACTGCATAGTAGACAGGCCAGTGATTGGCTGCAGCTGTCACGTGACTCCTATCAAAAGGATGTTGATTTCCAGAGACCCCTGACCTGTCCTGGTGGCAGTGGAGCGATGTACCTGGAATCGGCAGGGATATGAACCCCACCATGGGTCCAGCCACTTTGAAGAGGTCTGTTTAATCTTGGATAACCCCTTTAAAGCTCTGCTTGGACAAGACTTTTAACCACCAACGTGAATTGTTATTTACTTTCAGAAATACATGGGTATAGGGGGATTAGATTTATTTGTTTGGTTAAAATTCTAATTTTGTATTAAAACTGTGAAATTCTTCCAGATCCTCTTTTAGAGGAAGGAAGAATGAAGGATAAATTGTATGAAAAAAAGATAATATACCAAGTGGCTTGGCAATGCCACAATATGAAACCACAGTTTTAAAAAAGAAAAACCCACACATAATATTGAACCCAAAAAGCCATAGAGAAAAATATTCCCAGTTATTGTTACATATGTGTCACTACTGGGCTCACCGTGTGTAGTGTTTGCTCTCCTCATGCACAGCCATCTCAGTGCTCTTGAAGTCATTTAGTTCCTTACGGATTGCTGCCTATAAGACAGGAAGGTGTGTTATATAACAGAGGATATATCAGACGGCCTATTACATATGTCCACACACAGGAGGTACTTATGTTAGCATATACATATTGTTTTGGGTTATCTCCAAACTGAAATTACTCTATAAAATGTACAGAAAATTATCAATGCAGTATTCTGTTTGTCCACTAGGAGCAGGACTGTGAGAAGCTAAACTACTCACCAGTGATGAACTCTCCATCATATGAAGCAGAAAGGATATAAGCTGCAGACTATTACACCATGAATCACTGGGTAGCATTTCATAGCAACCCAGCTAATTTACACAGTCAGATTGAAGGAGATGGCCCCTTACCTTGTCAGCAGGTGTGAGTTTAGTCCAGGGTTTATCAGCTCTCCGGTCATAGTCGTGAGCATCTGTCACCTCCACATACTCATTAAATCGAAGAATCTTTCGCTCCAATAGCTCAGCCACTGTAGGTCTTTGACTCAGCTACAAATGTAAGAGAAAAAGAAAATGGTGTCATCTGCAGCCCTAACCTTGTCACTGTGGAAAGCCATGCTATAAAATGAAGCACTAAAGCCTACAAAGCAATACTAAAACAGAGATCTAGATACTGTATAGACATAAAGCAACAAAAGCTGAATAACCTAATCCAGATATAAAAGAACTGCCCAGCTTTTAGTTACTGTTGACCAATCCTTGTCCTATCAGATCGCTGGGATCCCGCCACCCGCTGTTGACTTGAATGGGAGCCGAGATACAGTAAGCCAGTAGAATGGACAGCCTTCTGCTTATGGCTTCGTAGACTGTAGCAATTGCAGCACGTGCTGCAAAAAGCTGATCTGTGGTGGTGCTGGGCGTTGGACCCCCACCGACCTGATACTGATGACCTATTAGAAGGATAGGTCAGCCTTTCCAATATTTAATAGATGAACAAGAGTCTACCAATGTGTTTAGGGTAAACATGTTGAGAGTATTACATTCTTCTCCCTATCCTAGAATAGAATGCTTTAATCTAACCAAAATGATTAGGCTGTTAAATGATATAAATTATGTTTCAGGCAAATACCTTGCGGGTTAGTCGCCTCTTGATTTCCCGTCTCTCTGCCAGCCGGTCAGCTTCATTCTTTACTACAAGAAAAATATGTACAAGAATGTCATCCAATAATAGAAAAGCCCCTGGAATGTGTTTTTCCTGCAAGCACCTACCCATCCCACATGTGGATTGTTTAGATAAGGAGTGACTTCATCCCCCCATCTAAGACTTTCTCATCTCCATGCTACATTTTATGGTCTTAACTCATTATTACTTAAGATCCACCTTCTACAAAGGTATTTTGTAATGTGCATATATTGGAATTGTCTTCTTTTAGTGTATTCAGACCCTTTTGGTTATTTGAAGACTGACATACAAAAAATAAAAGCAATCATTGTGTAGGCGGATTTACGCCTCCTCCCACAGTTTCTGCTGCACTGCCCAGTTCCTTCTGACCTGAGATTTAATCACTTTAAATTTGTAGCTGCTTCTACAAGCCTATATACAAACACCTTCATGCTCTAACCCATATGAGAAACATGTGTATCTTTCAGGACCACATATTTTCCAAATGTGTTCTTACATTGCAGAATGTTTCTCTGCTCCAGCTCCTCAGCAGTTGGTCTCTGGCTCAATCTTCGGTTGAGTTGTGAACCAATCTGCTCCCGTATTTGATTCCACTCTTCTCGACTGCGGTGAGGCAACTCCGAATCTTGCTCATGAGAACCTGACTTTCCACCTAACTTCATGGCCAGAGTATCTTTTCTTTTCACTTTATTGGCCAGGGCACCTAGACAGAGAAAAGTTATCACACAATTAAATTCAGGAACATACAGATCATTGAAGCAAAAATAAACATATTAAAGACCGAGCTTCAAACACAGTCAATTTATCCTTAAAATACAACATAGGGTAAGCTCCAAGACTGCCTTCACCCCCATTCTACTTTCCCCACCACCTCCCTTAAATAGAATTTAACGTGTTAATGCTACAGTTGCCATGTTTTTGAAATGTTCTCCCTTGACCTTCTATACAATAAAATAAACCATTGTAATCCAATCAGATGCCATGTTAGAACCACAAAACCAGGACCTGTAACCTAAGGAAAAACGCCTGTACTTATATCAATGTATCATTTCTACCCTGCTTTGTACATCTAATGTTCTATCCATCCTCATGATCTGTATTGCGTGAATATTTTTCAGCTGCAGGACTTCATTCACACTCCTATTTTCTACATGTATTCTTACATTAGCATTCAACATTGTAAATTTACTCCATGATGGTTACCACTGCAATGTGTTCAATAAAAGATTTTCAAAAAGAACATTGCTCTTAAAGAGTGTACATAGATCTTTAATACTAATGGTCTACTTTAGGATGGGTCATATTAGACTAGTGAGAGTCTGACTCTAGGTAACTCCACCAAGCAGTCAATTCACTCAGTCAAAGGTCCCATTGATGTCCGATTTAAGAGGAATTTTAGCTTACTGGTTGTGGAATCATCATCTTCTTCATCATCATCTTCCTCTTTGTACAGTATTGGCCCTTCTGAATCACTGTCACTAACACCTTCATCTTCATCCTCCTCATCCTCCTCCTGAAGGCATGGGGGAATGTAGCTTGGTATTACAGTAACAGCAGGAACATCCCCAATATAAACCCTTGAGGCATGAGAATTTCCTCTTTCTGGAGACAAATCCTCCTCCCCGGTGCTAACTTCTTCATCATCGTCATCATCAGGCCTGGAAAGCAATTAAAAAAGGGTCATGTTTCAATATCACAGGAAAAGGTAGACAATTGCTTCTCTCAAGTATGACTCAATGGTGAATAGCCGATTGTCCATTCAACATCTGAATCCAATGGTGATTAGAGGATCTCCACTTTGGACATTTTACAACATTGGACATCTAACAACTATTTGTTAGAAAAGTTAACTGATGAAAGACTAATTGCAAATGTCCCTCAGCTGGGATGCCTAGTACTCAGCTGTAATCTGTAGGGAAACCTGGCAGTAAGTGTTCAATTTGCCTGCAGCGCCTCAACAGGAGAAATTAGGTATTACACAGTTCTCAAGATTTCTATGTAATGCCAAACTGGACAAGTCCTCCAGAGTGAAAGATGCTCGCCACCGCTGTTAACCTAGAATTCCCTAAGGAGGGTGTACAAAAATTGGTTTCTAATTCGGACAATACTTTTAATAAGTGACTATGTATTACATGCCAAGTTCTCCACCAGAATGGGAGCAGCTCAACATTCAAGCCCCTAATAATGATGAATCTAAGT
Source organism: Rhinella marina (assembly GCA_900303285.1). Classification (NCBI taxonomy): domain Eukaryota; kingdom Metazoa; phylum Chordata; class Amphibia; order Anura; family Bufonidae; genus Rhinella; species Rhinella marina. The sequence continues at coordinate 157,381 of ONZH01023598.1, read as the reverse complement.
AAGCAACAGGCTGTGCAGGAACTGTAACACAGCATCATCCACATATGGCGCTGTGATCCCATCATACTTTTCCCTGAACCATAGTACTAAACCTGCAATGTGACCCTGTGATAAGAAACCCCATTTACTTAATGGGCACTGAATTCTTCTTTCATATGGACGTACACAGCGACAAAATTGTATATTCATATATATTTACAAATCATAATCAAATGATGACAAATCTAATGTATAGATGAAATAACCAATAAACCAGCAAACAAAGATGTCTGCAAAGGAAATATGGGAAAGAACAGTCTGTCAAAGGAAAGCAAAAACTCACACTTTAAGAAGCTCTATAGTGACAGGCAAGGATCTCACTCGTGTTTTCTCTTCACCCGACCCCAATTCATTGGAAAAAAACAAAAGTGAGTGCGCCCGCTGGGAATTATCCAATGTCGGCACCGGCTGTGGACTGTTGAGAGCCTGCTGAATGCGAATGTGAAGAGGCAGTACAGACACGTCAGGTGGCATATCTCCTTTTTCCTCTTCTGCACTAGGAGGAGGTATTTCTGTTGGAGGGGGATCTTGAGGGGGCAAAGGCTGCAATGTGGGTGACTGAGGAGGAGGCGTTGGAGATGGTGGGGAATGCACTGGAGCTTCATTTGCAAGGTGAGAAGGCAGTGATAAAGGTCGAACAGTTTTTTCTTTGTTGCTCATAGGATCTGTAAAAGGTGGAAGTCCTCGTTTGGAAGGAAGTGGTGGAGAGGGTCGAGACCCAGCAGGTGTGAGGGTGGTTCCCCCCAGTGCCTGGCACAGCTCCGCTAGAATAAAATGTACAGTTATTTTATTAAAAGACACGGAAAAGCATAGTATATGTATAGTTTTTCTTGCGTTTTAATACAGAAATGTAAAAAAAAAAAAAAAAAACACCTTGAATTTTTTGAAAAAAATTAATTTTTTTCTTTTCATCGCCATATTCTGACCCCTCTAACTTTTTTTGTAGTTAAGTGTACAGAGCTGTCATTTTTTGTGCAGTGATCTGTACTTTTCATTGATCCAATTTTGGCGTATAAATTTTTGATCACGTTTTTTTTTTTTTGTGGGCGGTGAAGCGACCAAAAAATGTTTTGTCTATTGACTATTTTTTTTCCATTTATATCCAATATTTTAATAATATGGGGGTCCTCATGATGTGTGTGTGTGGCAGGACAAAGGCTGCCACACACTGTATCTGGCTCTCCAATCTGTGCCAGAGAGCAACCAGAGCACATCCGGAAGCATTCGAGTTCAGATGCCATGTCACATTTGACCACAGCATCTAAAAGGTTAAAAGTCCACGATAGTCATTACCACCAGTCGGACATTAGGCCCGGGTGTCTGTTGGTCGGGAGCTTCCTCTACCTAAGGCTTCTTTCACACAAGCGAGTTTTCCATCTGGCTGTGATGCATAAAGCAAACACATGGCATCCGAACTGAATGCTGACCAATTCTTTTCAATGGGTCTGTACAGATGAGCATTGTTTTTCACGCATTTCTGCGTTGAGGAAAAACTGCAGCATATTTTATATTTTGCATTTTTCACGCAGCCCTGGCTCCATAGAAGTGAATGGGTCTCGCTTGAAAAACTGAAGGCATCCGCATGTTATCCAGATAAAATACGTTTTTCACTGATGGTTGCTAGGAGATATAGATTGTTGTGAAAAATGCATCAAAACTGATTGCATCTGCACCGAAAAAAATTGAAACCCTGAATACAATTGCAGACAAAACTGATTGAAATTGCCTGCAAAACCATCAGTTTTTCCCTGAACAGATCCTGACACAATCCGTATTGCTCATGTGAAAGAGGCCTAACTGTTCGGATGCCGATGTTTCTACTGACTGCAACATCTAAGGTATCTAACCTGCCGGGATTGGGTTTATTTCCTATATAATACAGCTAACACCTCCAAGTTATGACGGGCCCAACTCCTAAGCCCATACGATCACTATGATCTACTATTACGGCCCAGAGTGTTTACTCACTGCATTCTGAACAGTAATAGTATGTTACAAAGTGCAAAGGGGTTAACAATCCTTAGCTAAGTATTAGTGATGCAAATCTTCATGAAGGAAGAAAGCACACACCTGTAAAACCAGAAACTCCTCCAAAAGAAAGACACCTATCTGTAGACAGCAATTTTGGAGTTTGTTCTCCAAAGCATACAAGGCATGTCGATCTCTTCAATGAGATTTAAAAGCACCCCCTTAACATGACCGGTCAGAAGATATGTGTATGCTCTGACATGTCATTATCAGGAGCCCAACAAGAGCTATGCCTCTTTCAAATCACTTGGAGGTTTCCATGAGTGAATCTGGGAAGGCATTACAATCCCATTCTATATTTCAATGGATTTCTAATAGCCCTTCAGACTCACTCATGAAATTTTCAGGTTGAAGCTGAAGGAACTGAAGGAGCTCCAGCTAGAATGCCACAACTCCTTAGTGCCAGGAATTTGAGTCTCAGCTCAAAAGCTGCAAACAATAGTATCGGCTACTTTCATAAAATCTATAAATATGCACATAAACTAGGAGGAAATGGCTTGTACATAGCATCAAGCAGCCCTTCTTTAATGTAGCGAGTCTCCAAATTCACTTTCAAACTGCTTGGTAGGGCTGACTCGTCATATTAGGCACATATCTTTAGCTGCCAAATCTGATCCTTCAATGTGTAGAAAATAAATCTTTTACTCCTTATACAAACTAGCTGTGAAACAAGGGAAGATCTGGGCTGCTCAGAGCACCATAGCTCAGAACCTTTTGGCTCCCTCTCTTGTTTGACTGGTACCATCTCGCATGTGCAGAACAGTCCAAGGCTGAGGCAAAAAGGCTGTTCTGTGCATGAGCCGAGGTTTGCACTAACGGCACTGGTATGGGATTTCATTGCCAGGTGAGGTGACACAGGGGAAGCTTGGGCCTGTTAAACAGGGGGAGGGAAAAGTGTTGAAGTTAAGGTGCACCGAACAATTTGGGCCCACCCTCTGAATTTAACAGCTAGGATTAAGGATTAAGATTATTTTGTGCACAGATTTGGCAGCTATAGGTGTGAGAATATATGGGAAGACAGCCCTACCAGGCATTGTGGGCAGTTAGAAAGTGCATTTGGTGCTGACAAACTGCCTTTAAAGTGTACCTGTCATTTCAGGTGTGCACACTGTTATTCTGTGACTTGTATTCTGCATTTTAACCACCAGTTTTCCCTTCTGAAGGCATCACTAATTTTCAGTTCTTTCCCAGCTAGTGCTATGATGTCTCCTCATAGAAAGCACATGGAGGAAACGGGGGATTCTATTCCCTCTGTCTCACTTAGCAGCAACATATAGGACATTATCGAGAAGAAGTGGGCAGTATAGATGTGAATAAAGCACTAGGGATGACATGTAACACTTAATTGCTGTTGCAGTCTCCCTCTCTATGCCTTTCTGCAGCTCACTATTCCGCTGCACTTTACAGACATTATCGTCACTCACTAAGTCTCCCACACTCAGTATGTCTTTGTAGTGTGGGAGGAAAATGGAGTACGCGGAGGAAACCCACGCAAACTCTTTGGTTGGATTCAAAACTAGAACACCAGAGCTGCCCTTTACTACAGAGCACAGATCCTTTATTCTGATTTTCCACTGCTGGGGATTGAGTCCCAATTCCTGAATACTAAATCAAGTGAATACAAGATCAGCCCAAAGTGGTGATAACATGAAGCAAAAAATGCAAAAATTGAGTTTGTGGAGGAACCAAGGAACAGCGGATTTGTACTAATGCATCAGACCAACTTAGGGGTTATTCACAGAGTCACTGATTTCCATCAATGTTTGTGAGCCAAATCCAAGTGTCGGTCTAAACACAGAACAGATGCAGATTCTTTCATTATACCTCATATTTGTGTACCCTCCATACCTGGTTTTGCCTCCTAATCACTGATGGAAATCACTGATCAAAAAGTGCCTGTGTGAATAAGGCCTTAGAAGTAACAAAATCTATATGAAACTGCACTATATTGTTTATGCTCCTGGCTTCTATAACAGTATATACATATTAAAGCATAAGGGGAAAATTAAAATTTGGTACCCATTAAAGGACTGCTGTTCCGGTGGTGGGGCTTAGGTGGTGGAACAGGTGGTTGTTTAGATGCTTGTGGTGGGAGCAGGGTTCTAGGTGCTGGTGAAGGAGTAGTGTTCGGCAAGCGTGCTGCAGACTGAGGTGGCTCTGGTCGTTGACCTTCACTATGATCCTGAGTGACTGAATTAGAGGTGGAAAGTGGTCTTTTTGGAGGAAGAAGTGGCTGCTTTGAGGATTCCCGTAAGGCAAGCGGCTGCTTTGTAGATTCCTGCAAGGCTTCCTGTGCAAGTTCCACGTCAGAAATGGGACGTGGTCCTGTTGAATCTAAAAAGAAGGGTTGTTTATTTGCATCTGCCCAAAAAAAAAAAAAAAAAAAAAGAACCAAAAACATAAAAAATAGGTTGGAGTAAACATTACCTGGTCGACTGTTCCTCTTTATACTTTTGTCATCATCTTGTGGCTCAGTGATGGATCCTTGGCTCATATGGCCATTTCTTAAAGGTGGCGACTCAGGCTTCACTGAAGTATCTGAAGGACACAAAGAATTAAGTGCATGAAATCAATGCAGCAATTTTTGTTCACATAGCTCTGACATATTCCACAATGCAGTACACAGAGTAGTCATTAATATCAATTCCCAGTCGGGCTCAGAAACCCAGGTACACACAAAATAGGGCAAATTTAACAGGAAGCCAATAAATCTGTCAGCAGGATATAGAACATAAAAAAGGATGGACTCGCTACTTGCCTTCAGGTACTTCAGGTACCTCCACTAGAACACCTCTCTTTATTAGCTCTTCTCTGGGCTTTCTCATAGAGATCTTTCTCTCCAGCACTTAGAAAAGGTAAAACAACATGGTCTAAGTTGACGCAAACCAAAATGAATGTAAAAGGGACAAATGTAATAAAACAAGGTTTCTTTTTCCAGATACACTACTCTTGTTCATGGACTTTGTCTGGTATTGCAGTGCTTATCTATATCAGTGAGGCTGAGCTGTATTACCAGACACAGTAAATGGGTAGGAGTGGCGCTGTATTTGGAAAACACCTTCTCACAAAGGGATCTGGTGCACTCTCACTAAAGGACATACAGGCATGTCCAGCTACATCTACCCTATCATCAGTGGGTACTGGCTGTAATATACAGTAAACATCCTCTTGCAACGGACGGGATTGAAGAGAACGCCAATCTTGGTCGTTTAACCCCTTATATGTCACGGTCAAGCGAATGTGGCATCTACTTGGTTAGACAGAGGAAGGGAATTGTGAGTCCCTTGCACCCACCGCATAACAAAGGCCCTAAAGGCATGCCACTGTTAAATGACAATGCCATTGTTACTGAAAGACAAAAATGCTTGGGTATAATGAGCAGGCCAAAGCACTATATAAGTGGACAGATCACATGGTAAAAATCCCTAGTAGAAATAAAAACGAAAATAAATTACTTTAGCTTAAAGGGGTTCTCCAGGAATTAAGAAAATTAAAATACTTAAATATTATTTTATAATAAATATATTATCAAATACCTTTAATTAGTTATAATGGCTCGTTTGGTCTGGGAAGCAATCATCAGGGGAAACAAAATGGCCGCTGTCCCACCAATTCACACAAAATCTGTCCTGATCACAAATGAGGACAAGTTACTTCACAACACTGAGATAAAGAGCTGCCTCATCCTCCTCTCTGCTCTGCTTGTCAGGGATTATGATCCTGAGCACAGATGATAAGATCTTTAGTTAAATCTCTGGGGAATTTAGTTCATGAGAAGACATGAAGTACACAGAGGACGGACAGGACAGGACAGACTATGGTAATGGAGACTACATACAAGTGCTGCTGCTCATTAGCCGCACCCCACCCTCCTCTCATGTCTCCTCATCTTCTCCATTCCCATTGTGATTGTATTGTATTGACTGTATTCAGAATCATGATTCCTGACAGAAGAGCAGAGAGGAGGATGAGGCAGCTCTATGGCTCAGTGTTGTGAAGTAACTTGTCCTCCTGTGTGATTAAGACAGGTTTTGTGTGTACTAATAGGACGGCGGCCATTTTATTTCTCCTAATGATTGCTCCAGAGCATTCTCAAATAGCTGATCAGAGGGGTCCCAGGCGCCACACCCCCACCGATCAGATAGTGATGCGTGATCAGTCACAGTCGGATAAACCCTTTAATAAAGTTTATTTAATTTTTTCTTTTTTTTTAAGTGTTAAATTGCACATATACAGCATAGCCAAAATCGTAAAGAGTGAATCAATAATTTATAAGTACCTCAATAAGCCTACATACGACAAAAATGGATGTGCTACATGGACACAAAAATATAACAGTTATGGCCCTTGGAATGCAGCAACTAATATATATATTTTTTTATTTTTTTTGTTTCCCCCATGAATTCTGCTATAATTTTACAAAGGCAGCAGAACATAAAACCAACAAATCTGGTATCGCCGTAATTGTTCTGGCTCACAGAATAAAGATGCCAAGTTATTAATGCCATCTGGTGAACTGTGCAAAATTAAACCACAAAATAGTTAAAGATAATTCATAAATGATATGTTCCTTCAAAAGGATACCAATGAAAAACCTAACAAATACAACTAGAATTTTTAACAAGGGCTCGCCATCCTATCAACAACAATGGAAAAGAGTAGACAGAGTGAAACTGCTCCTTCACACTGAAGTGAATGGAGACGGTGGAGTTGTAATTAAACCTGCTCACCTCTGCAATGTTGATGGCGACCAGATAAACAGCAGAGCAGTGCTGCACTCTCCTTGAAAAGCTAATGGGCGGTGGTGCCCGTAGTCAGACCCCTGCCAATCAGATATTGATGGCCTATCCCGAGGAAAGGCCATCAGTATTAAAATCCTGGACAACCCCTTTAAGGGGGTTTTCCAACTACTGCGTCCAAGTAACAGCATAGTACTAGGACCAGTGAACACAAACTGCATGAAAATACACCAGCTCTAGCAGACTCAGCCTTGCTTCCAGGCCCATGGTGCTGTGCGTCTCATGGAAGGAGTCGGGACCCAGTTAAAGAGAAATAGTAGTTAAGCAAGCAGGTAAACAGAGCAGAGAAGGCAGCGCTGCTTTCTCTGCAAACAGTTGATCGGTGGGGGTGCCAGAAATCGGACCCTTCGCTGATCTAATACTGATGATCTATCCTGAGGATAGATCATCAATAGCAAAAAGCAGACAACCCTTCTAAAAGAGGACCTTTATCCTTGGTGTAGTATGATACTGTTTTAAAATGGCCTACTTCCAGGAGGATCACTGAAGGTTCAACTACAGAACCTCGGACAACCTTTATAAAGTGTCAGCCACAACGTTGAAGCCCAACAGCCACTTGAAATTTGTTCATTGCACTGCTCCACTCTTGACCCAGTTCAGTGCAGGTACTACAATATAGTCTGTGCTGACTTGATTACATAGAATGTATCATGATCAACTACCCATGAAGTTATGGCACATCCTAGCAATACGCTCTTACTTCATATCATCAAATCGCACGTTTGTGACGAGAGTACTTGCGTACTTAGGTAGGATTACCTTCTGAAGTCTCACGAAAGGTATCACTGCTTTTCCTCTTCCTCCATTTCCATGGTTTGAAGAACTTTCCTATCCCAGAGAACTTGCTTTTTCTTTTGGTAGGTGGAGTTGGAGGACCTGGGGGCACCATTGGAGGATCCCCCTCCTCTGCTGGAAAAAGATAAAAAAGACCAGCTTACTTTTTGTACTTGAAGAACAGGTGTCATGAAAAGTCAGATTCATGTATAGTTTGTTAGAAAAGCTCCAGGCTAACTGGTAATATATTCACTCAAATCTCTGCTCTTTCTATGCTTAGGAGTCCAGTGAGTGGTCCTGTCAGTGACTGATAACATTCCATACATGAGTGTGCATACAGAGATGCTTTCCAAAAATTATCCAGCAATCGGAGTCCGTGTCCACATGAGCATGCCTGTGCTTTTCAGATGCAGCAGCACTCATTCATATCATGAGCTACAGGTATGTCAGTCTCTGAGAATGACCTCCCACTGGGCCCCTAAGTTATAGTGGAACTTTTCTAACATCTCAATCTGCTCAGCTCTTTCTGCTCTATAACATGCTGCATGCAGATTGGACTGCACTGTCATGTGTCAGGCCACTTTAGGTTTCCATAAAACAAAATATAGGTTGTACGTAGCCACTTAACCCCTTCTACCCCAGGCCAGTTTTCACCTTAAAGGGGTTGTCCCATGAAAACATTCTACAGTTTTCAAATCAGCACCTGGATCTGCATACTTGCATGTAAGCATAAATGTTGTATAGCCAGTGAGTTAGTTATTCAGTAAAATATAGAGCGCCACCTGCTGGTTGTTCTTTTTCTTGTTTCTTTGACCTGCTCACTGAGAAGGCCGCACATGCTCAGTTCCATCCTTCAACTCCTCCTGAGCTGAGATAGGGAAAAAGCTGCAGCTCAAAAGACACACCCCCTGACCTGCAGCAGAATGGACACTCTCCATTGAGTTGCCAACTTGATATAGACTACTTTCACATCTGCATTTTGCTGGATCCTTCAGCAAAAACTAATCCTTTTATTACAACCATCTGCATCTGTTCAGAACGGATCCGGTTGTATTATCCCCAAAGTGAACAAGATGGGTCCAGTCCGAAAAAACAGATCCGCCACCATTGACTACATTATGTTTTATACCAGATCCATCTTGATCAGTATCCCATGACGCACAAAAAAGTTTGTGTGTCCCGCTTGGGAACGCAACAAAATGGAACGGAATGCATTCTGGGGTACTCCGTTCCGGTTTGTTGATGAGTTTTTCTGAAAACCGGAAAGGAAAATGAAGATATGAAAGTAGCCTAATTGAATGAGCAATGAATGGGGAGATCTCTGGACCCACGTGAGGTACAGGGCCGGTTCTAGGTTTGTTAGAAAGAGGTTGCCAGTGGATTTTCGGGAGACACAAATTCCGCCATTGTGAGCGGGTCCTGATTGGTAAGATTGTCTAGGTTAGCATATCTGCAGTGAATAGATGTACTTGATGGTGTAGGCTGGCAGGGTACAGCGCGCTCTCTTTGTGTGGAAGTCTGTCACTATGCGTTGCACAATGCAGGGAGTGTACTGCACTTAATTAAGGGATTTAACCCCGCAATAGCCATGCAGAAGAATATAATATTATTATGAAATCCTGAAAAACAAGTAATTTCTGGGTGTAGAGCACATGAGTATTGCAATGCTGATAACTCAGACAGGCACTCATTAGATGAAACCATCATCCAAGCAGACAGAACAGATCTCATATTCAACCCAGCGCTAGCTGTTATCGCATTCGGGTTTTAATTAAACTGCACAATTTTTTAAATGGATGTTTACACGAGACACAGTTATGGTTGTCATGTGCTCCAACCACAATCCTATTCTCCCTATTCAGAAGCAGTTCAACATCACTGCTTCTAAAAACATTTAAAAAAGAAAAAAAAAAAAAAAGACACTGCCGGTTGTGAGCCTAAAGTCGTGCAGTAAAGCAAGACCTTTCTGATTTGACATTCGGTAGCTGTATGTTCATGAGGACAGGGCACTTAAAGTAGTAAAGCGTAAAGTAAACTAAAACAAAAATATATATATAAATGTTATCAAAGAGCAAAACAATAATAAAAGTAATAAGGAGCTATTAAAGAGGAGTAGGAATAAGAAATTAGATTAAAAAAAAAAGAAATAAGATTATACCAAACAAATTTAATAATTACAATATACATAATATATTATTGTTCTATATTATAATATAAATATATATCTCTACATTGTGTTCACACAACTGTGGCATGGGTTAATAATGTCCCATCCTCAAGCTCAGATTTCAAAAGGTAAAGAAATTTACATAAATTATGTTGGGCATACTACTGGCATTAGCAATACACCGAGGGTATGGGCACAAGTTCAGGTTTTTATGTGGGTTTGAAAGCTAAAACCAGGTGTGGATCATGAAAGGCGAGACCGCTAAGGACAGATACAACTTCTCCGCTTTTTTTTTTTTATGTACTCTTTGTTTTGGCTTCAAAAACTGCAACAAAAAACCTGAATTTGTGGCTGTACCTCAAGGATCTCGCTTTCACAGGCTCATCAAGACGGGAGTGGGGCCGTAGATGAATCAGGAAGTAGACATCTTACAGAAATAGCACATAAAAAATCTAAATAATTGACATACAGTATGACAAGAACCACATGGTCAGAGGTCATAATAGACGACTGGGATGAGTGCTAAATAATGACATCTTGGCACTAATGAGATGACAAGCCAGGGTATAGACCTCACATGCTCAGCCCTTCTACAATAAATCCGTCACATCATTCTCCAAGAATAAGTAGAATTCTACTTACCCTGCAAAGCTGGTATCACAGGTCGGGAAAGGAATGCTTGCCCCATTGATACCCCCCTGGAGCGCACCCAAGGGTGCCTCAATAAGAGGGAAAGCCCTCTGAGTTTATTAAATGCCCCCTAAGGGCAAGGGGGCTGAAAAAGCTAAGTGGCACTTTATACGTGCAAAGCACTCAACCGAGGCGCACACATACACTGGGAATATAATACCACTGCCACCCTCTTAACTCTTTCCACACCTCTTCTCTGCAGAAACAGGACTAACAGGATCCTGGACGTAATAATCTCTTCTGTAGATGACAGAAGTGATACCAGCTAGATTGCGAGCAGAGATTCTACAATTGGAGGGAGGACGTCACAAAAAAAAAAAAAAAAACACATCTGGGGAGTTAAAGAAGTAGTTTAACGCCTCCATGTGAAACCTGCATACACAGTATCACCAGTCATGTCACAGCCACTCCCCACAATGCCTCACATTTCTCCTAGGATTTCCTTTAACTCCTCAGCCATGTTCTGCTCATTATGCTGTACAGAATACTGGGTGTAGCTGTGCCCCTTAATCCTACATATCCGCCTAAAACCCATCTTACCCCTACATAGAACTACTCTAAGACATCAAAAATCTCTCTGTATAGCTCATCTTTCACCTTACTGTTACCCAGAAGTAAAAAAAAAGCAAACTCCACCTGATCCCATGTGCACCCTAACTTATCCCATGAGGGGGGCGGCAGGTCAACATCCAGATCAGAGATGTCCTGGAGAAGAACCTTACTGCCAGAAGCAACATATACGTGGAATGCAGGCACTAGTTGAAAGCTGTCAAACACGTAGCCTGTTCCTCTGATACATTCAAACTATCCGGATGCAACAGAAGAAAAATCCTTACATTGAATAGGAATATATTTTGGCAGAAGGGGGTTCCCAGTGACTCAATGGATGATTCAGTCTGGCAGCTCCTTCCCCTCCCTTCCATAGATAACATCCCTAAAGGATGAGCCATTCTTTCCAAGTACTACACCTTTTTTGTTCTATAGGGAGGGCACATAATCCAGGTCCACACGGTCCCAGGTATTACTTCAACGTTCCCCTCAGTCGAAAAACAAGTCTTAAAGGAAAATAATGCCTACCATGGTACAATCTTGCTTTCTTGTCCTACACTGCTCTCTTGTGGACAGAGAAGAAAAAGAGAACGCTTAGATATGCGAGAATGAGCCGCCTCACTCAACAAACATGGATTCTCGCAGTAAAAGGAATAGAAATTATGAAAATAACCGGTAACTGCTTCCTGTTATGTATGTGAAACAAGAACTGTGAGCACTTCTAGTTCCAAAATGGTAAGAGCCACTACATGTCCAGGCTGGTGAAGGAATGTCTGAGCAGAGTTTGTAGCTCCAACCTTAAAAGGGTTGTCTCACTTCAGCAAATAGTATTTGTCATGTAGAGAAAGTTAATACAAGACAATTACTAATGTATTATTATCCATATTGCTTCCTTTGCTGGCTGGATTCATTTTTCCATCACATTATAAACTGACTGTTTCCATGGATACGACCACCCTGCAATCTGGCAGCGGTGGACGTGCTTGTACACCATAGGAAAAAGCATCAGCCTCTCTGGTAGCCGGGACTGTGGGAGCGCACATAGGCAGGCACGCACAGCATCTCCTGTCCCGGGGCACCTTGCATCTGCGCAACAGCAGTGGCTGTAACCTCTGGAAACAAGCAGTGCAATGAATCCAGCCGGAAAAGCAGATGGACGATCACAATACATACAAGTGTCTTGTATCAACTTTGATAAATGCCATTATTTGTTGAAGACACACAAGACCTTTAAAAGGGGGTCGTCCAAGATTTTACAAGTGCTGGCCTGTCCGACACCCCGCCTATCAGCAATACTGCAGATTTCCCCGATGCTGGCACTACACAGCTCAGGCTACTGTATAGTGCACAGAGCTCATTACTGCAGTGTCCATTTACGTCAGTGGGAGCAGAGCTGCCGTAACCTGCTCATTTCACCACACAATGGACAGAGCAGTGTAAATCCGGCAAACAGCTACCCTGAAATAGATGAATGGCGAGGGCGCTTGTAAAATCCCGGATAACCCATTTGACTGGAACAGACCCCTTTAGGATAGGTTCACACTTCCATTTAACTGATCCAGCAGAATGCTCTGGCAGAGAACAGCCTAGTAGATATCACTGGACCTGGCCTAGCCAGATAGTGCCGTTCAGCCCCAGACCCCACTGACTATAATGGGATCCGGTGGGGATGTGGATACTTTCTGGTGAAATGCATGGAATCGCCGGCCAAAAAACTGCATTTATGCAAGAAAGCAGCCAGATCCCCGTTGGATTCCATTATAGTCAATGGGGTCCAGCAGAATCCGGTAAACTCCGGTAGGCTGTTCTCTTCTGGAACAGCCTGCCGGATCACTATCAAAAAAGGATTTATTGGCAAAATAGCTAGAACAAAAATTCACAAAGTATGCTTAGTACATATACATGAGAAAAGGAATATATGCATCGAATTATAATGGATACCGCCAACTATGATATGAAGCAGCAGTATGTATAGTAGCAAAACTGTTTCAGAACAGTATGAACAAAATATGAGTAACATGATACAACTCCTGTGACTCTCCCGATCCAAGAGGCAAAGGGGTAGGTAGAGGGAGGGAAGACAGAAAAGTTGAGTCTTCCATGGGCTGCAGTATGTGTTCATAGAGACAGTAAATTAGGACAGTTGGCACAGTTTAACCATGGGTGCCATATTGTTGAGAATTGTTCTCTGGTACTTAGAGTAGCATTAAAAGGGTTGTCCAACCACGCATATTGATGACCTATCCTCAGGATAGATTATCAATATCTGATCGACACCCGCCGATGGTGCTCCATGCCAGCGCCGCTTCCTGTTCTTTACACTGCACTTAGCCTCGGAAGTGTAGTGTAATACAAGTGAATGGTGTCGGGTGTCGAATCCCCACCAATCAAGGGATGCCCATTGAGTTTCAATAGTTTTATCAATAAATTGTGAGACTGTAACAAAGAAAGCCTGACACAGAGGGCTATAGAAAACACAGACTATATACCCATTGAGTACTAACAGATGGGTACAGACATGGAAAAAGCCCAGCCACTGGGTTCTATACTCTCACCCTGGTTCTTTCAAATGCAGACAGAAAGCGTACATGCTGTGAAGTAATGGTGTCTGCTAGAGTCGTCACTTCATTTTCTAATGGTAATACACGTACTATTAACCCCTTCAAGGCAAAGCCATTTTACACCTTCCTGATTTTGCAAATCTGACATGTAAATTTCTGTGTTAACCACTTTGAAATGCTTTTACTTATCCAACCAATTATGATACGGTTTTCTTGCACTTTGTGTTAGTGGTGAATTTGAGTGGAGATGTCTTACACATATATATTCAAAGGTTTATAGACAATCTGGAAAAATTTGCTATTTTCTAAATTGGGCTTTTTAGACAGATAACAGATGATAAAAAACAAACAGAGGGATAACTCAAAAATAGTTAACATTCCCAATATGTCTACTTTAGGTTGGTAAACTTTACTTTGTAAATGCCATTTTATGTTTTAGGACTTTAGAAGGCTTAGAATTTGTACTCTCTCTCCTTGGGTAGAGTGCGCCTCAATTGGATTGAGGAGACTTATAGGTTCATGCTCCTCTGGAATTCTGGGTAAGTCTCCTCACACTGATTAAGGCACTCTCCTCAAGGAGAGATAGTACACCCCAAATCCTGACAGGCCTCTCGCTCAGCTAAGCCAGTACTCTCTGCTCTGCACTGATGAGGGGAAATCACCCTGAAACAGCTTTCTGCAGATGAGGTGCTGGCTTATTTAATATCTGAGCCATGTCTCAAGGCTTATTTAAAGAGCTGAACATTGACTTATAGGATAGCTGCCTTACATCTGGTGGCATCAGAGGCAGAGCTTGTTTAGAATTTTAGAAGCAATTAAAAAAAAAATTCCAGATAATTTCCAAAACACTTTTTTAAGGACCAGTCCACCCATAAATGACCCTATATTAGAAACTACACCCCTCAAGTTATTCAAAACTGATTTTACAAACATTGTTAATCCTTTACATGTTTCACAAGAATTAAGGATAATGCAAATGGACGTAGTTTCTGTCCGCAACCGATCCGCATTTTTGTGGATTGGATGTGGACCCATTCATTTTAATGGGGCACCAAAAGATACAGACAGCACACTGTGAGCTATCCGCATCCTCACGTCTATTCCACGGGCCAGCAAAAAAAAAAAAAAAAATAGAACATGTGCCATTCTTGTCTGTTTCACAGTCAATAGGACAATTCTACAGAAGTTAAAAAATCATTTTGGCATGCACTTTAATTTTCTGCAATAAAATGTTGCATAATGTTTTGCAAATGATGAAAAATATTTTTACATCGCCATTTTCTTTAGAGGCATTCCGTTATTCGTTCCATCATAATAAAAGTCTATGGGCTGCATAACGGATCCGTCCGGTCTCTGTTATGCCGGAGAGGACTCGGGACGGATGGAGATTATATATATATATATATATATATATATATATATATATATATAATGCATTCTGTCATAGAATTGCGTTATGGTCCGTGGTAACGGAATCAATAATGTAATTCACCTTTTACCATCATACGAAGCGTGAACGAATTTCATAACATGAAATTCGCTCATCTCTAGTCCTGTCCATAGTATGGCCGCTAATGGAAGGACACGTGATAGGACAAATCACCTCCATGGGATGTTTTCTTTATTCAGACACACTCCACCTACACTAAACTCCCACCATTTCAAAAGCAGACGGCAGGTGCAGTGAATATGAACATAGGAGACGTTACATGAAGGTGATTTGCCTGATCACATGACCCTCCATCAGCCTCCATTTTATGGACAGGACCTCTGCGTGGATAGCAGAAAAGACTTTGTAAACAAGGGGACATACCTTATGAAATATAGAAAATGGCACATAATTTCTACAAAGACCATATTAGTAAGTGCCATATAATCATCCTAACAAGCACATTGTTCAACTGGAACTAAAAGGTGGCCAATACCTTTAATCATAGCCGTCATCCCGCCATTGATTGCCTGGATATAACTGATATTCAAAAGCAATCTTCCAGAAATAATTTTATAGCAAAGTCTCTAGGCAAGGCATGCCACTGTGTGCCAAGAGGTTTACAGAGTTTTCATTGTAAGTAGGAAAAGATCGGTCTTGAGAAAGCACATGAAACATTAGTCTGAAGTTCCTTACTCCAATACATGCAACAAATTGCTGTTATTTAGGAAGGGACAAGTTTGGGGAACTTCAAAAGCTGATTTTAGCTAGACGAGACATGCAGTTTGCAGGAATGAAGGAGGAGGAGAAGGTATGGGAAGGACTCCAAGTTCTGTCCTGCAAATCTAGTCAATGAGGAGTGCATGTTGAGCTCAGGAGAGTTTAGTAAAACTTCAGATACAAGACACAATGCCTGTTTGATTCGCTTGAACACTCAAACCTTCCTATTCTTAATAATAGCTGATGCATGTGGTTTGGTTTGCAGACTTAAATATAGGAAAAAGAAATAACAAACAGAAGATGAAACTGCCTTTCTCTCTCAGACTTCTGCAAAAGACTTGTGGCAGGATGGATGATTGGGCCAGCAAAATACCTTCTGATATCAGGTGTAACTTTTTTGTGGTGCAGGGGACATGGTGACCTAAAGGTGTTGTTCAGGTGACGTCCTTCAACCAGTGACTGGTTGAACACTCATTTACTGCATATTCGGCCTCACCACAATGCAGACAGCTAGGGGGCTCTGGGAATAGTTGGAATTGGAGCTTTTCTAAACAATATTATCTGGACAACCCATTAGGCTGCCATACAGTAAAGAGACATTCATCATTCCAGGGAACGCAGAATGTATAGAGTTCCTTGGTTTCATAGTGGTGTAATTCATCTCACTCCAGCAAATACCTGGCATTAAGCAGTGTGACACTTGACTTATACAGGTACCTGGCCACGCTACACACTTCAGAACTGAATATCCTGTGATCTTGAGAGGCATACTTCTTTACTACAAAACTATGTGGCTTCTTAATGTTTTCATTTCATAATGGAATAGCACTTACAGCTGGGTAGAAATAGAACTATGGTGTTGGAATGAAGCCAGCCGACAGCACTGTCACTTTAACAGTCACTGAAAGGGTGCCTGGTCCTCATCAACCAAGTCTGAAGCTGGTATGGATATCAGCTGATCACCGTGGATCTGGATTCTGAACCACCAGCTAAATACTGATGTACTATACCGTACATAACTACACTCCCACTTACCATGCTCAGCTGTTGAAAAACTACAATTCTCAACATGCACCAAAAATCTGCAACCGATGTATCACACAAGCAAACGAAGGATAAAATGTAGCTATATTGACAAGTATGTAGAACAGATATCTACCTTTACTTCACATTCTCAAACCAGGGTAGTATAGAAAATGTATTTGCCGCACAAATCTATCCACAGGAGAGGTTAACCAAACCAGCCAGAATGAGATAGGAGGTGATGCCCATAAAAAAATCAGGTCAATGCCTCATGTTCAATAGGGCTTTAGAGAAGTGCAATCTGCTTGGAGGCAATGGGTAACACCTCCACCATTGCTTTGTACTTGTCTGAAAGATCTCTGCCTGTAGAACTTGAAGATAAAAGTAGTTCACCTTACTTAGAGGCACTCAACTCCTACAAAAGCAGTTTCTGGTGTGATGTGTCCAGCCCCACACTTAAAGGGGTTATCCCACAAATAATGTAAAAATGAAATCAGACATCATATAGTCCATGACAATACCTTTCTAACAAAGCTAGGAACCAGCCCTGTACCTCACATGGATCCAGAGATCTCCCCATTCATTATTCTGCTAGATTTATATCAAGCTGACAGCTCAAGGGAGTGTCTTTTCTGCTGCAGCTAAGGAGGCGTGTCCATGCTCTCCCTATCACAGCTCAGGAGGCAGTTGAAACTGAGCATGTGCGGCCTTCTCAGTGAGCAGGTCAAAGAAATAAGAAATTAAGTGGTCCTATACAGATACATGTTATTGAATAACTCAGTAGCTATACAGAATTTTTAATTATATGCAATTACAAAAGTATTCAGATCCAGGTGCTGGTTTGAAAACTGTAGAATATTTTTCGTGAGACAACCCCTTTAAGTCTTTTCTAACCAATTTAATAAGTTTTAACCATAAAGCCAGAGTCCAGAGATAAAAACGATAGAAACAATATCTATTTTGTATATTTAAATAAATGGGAGAACGGATAACAGAAGAGATCATCTTTCCTCCTGGCTGCACCATGTTGACTTTCACACTAGCGACTAAAGCCTTTCGGCTCTTATTGCTGGAAAACTAATGGAGCGTTTTTTCCACTCTATAGTGAACCCATGGAGCTGGGTGTTGTGACAGTTCCATCTCTCCCTCCAGAAGCCTCCCATGCTCTGCGGGATAGCACATGGTGGCTTGTCACAGAACAACACTTGCACCTCCACCACTTTATTTTGTAGGTAGGTACATGGGGAGGGGGGAGAGGTAGGGCTTCATTTGCACAGATCAATCTTTCATGATGGCAAACAATAAGTAGTTTAGAAAATCGTTTAGTGTATCTGATGAACAATTCCCACCAGATCAATCATAGTATATGTGCCATATATGACCATAAGTATTGTAAATGATGCGGTTATCAGCAATTAGAGAAGTCGTAGATTATAACGAGTTTTAAGAAGGCATGATCAGATCTTAACAACGTCAAGACAATTCTTTTCATTACTTAGATTAGTTTCACATTCCGGCAGGATCTCTCTGCATTGGCAGAAGCTAAACCATCTCAATCCGGCCACATTAACTATAATGGGTACTGGTGGAGGTCCCGCAGCAACCCGCAAGTATGCAGAGAATCCAGAACGCAACCGCTGTGCTCAACGTTTTTGTTTCGGGATGATTCACTGCATATTTGCCGGGTTGCGACTTGACATTTATAGCATATCCACAGTACGCCATAAATGTCAGACAGGTGCAATCCCAACCTATCTCGAGGATGCGACCCCTTCGCGTAGCTTCGTATGCGCGACTCATTTCTGTGGGAGTGCAGCAGATTATGCTTATCCAGCTATTTTCAGAACTTACATAGAAGAGAATGGAGAGAGGAGCGCATGCGTGGCCACTTCTCCACTCAGAGTTTGTGAGATGGAACCAGTGGTACGCGCATCTACCAGACATTTATGGCATATACTGTGGGATGGGAATAGCCCTTTAAGCTCTTTAGAATAAATGTGCTTTCACATAACTGTATTTCAGACAACAAGAAATAATTTATCACACAGTAAAACTACAACTTACCGCTCCTGTCTTCCATTACAGGGGCGCGAGGGGGGCAGGGGTCCTGTTCACTGTTGCTAGGTTGGGGTACTGAAGGAAAAAAAAAAAAAAAAACATAAGAGTCAGTGTAAAATGCAGGTTGATGGCATACACAGGCAGCTTAGATAAATGCACCTTGTGAGTAAAGGGTGTTTACTTTTTCTGCTTTTTAAGCACATGAAAAAAAGATCGTATGACTGATTCCTTCTTCACTGCACCGCCACACAAAGGTTGCTTCTATTGGCCCTAGAGACACTGAATGGAGCAGCAGACGTCATGTGCGACCACCACTGCATACTCATGCTGTGAGGAGGACATTCCGCCAAGGATCAGATAAATAGGATAGACTATCAATAGTAAAATACTGAAATACCCCTTTAAAAACGCATGACTGCCTGCAACAATTGAAAGGGGGTTTACATGGAAGAATCAGGTTATCATAGAAAAAGCTTCTGCAAGTGGAGAGTAAAAAAAATAAATAAAAAACTGCATTTGAAGGAAATTCAGGGTATATATTTATAAACTGATGTGCAAGTCTGGTCCCGCATACAAGTGAAGTGATCGTTCCAGTCTATTCTTAGTGTCTGCAGAACTAACAAAATACCTAGATCCTGTATGAAACATAATGATCTCCCCTTCCCTTCCTATGAAGCTAGGTGTGAACTAAGCCAATGTCTAAGGCCCAATTCAGATGGCAGAAAGGTCTTTCCACGTGCTGTCCAGGTAAATCCAAGTTTGTGGCCATTTGAATCAGACCTAAGTAACAAGGTAAAATAAAATTCAACGAATAAGTAAATTTAAGTTATTTCTACAGAGCAGCTTAGAGGAACATTAAACCCTGGAAAACAAGAAAGAAATGTGTAAAATGCTAAGTAAAGTTTCTCTATAGCTCATCTGCATGGACAGCTCTGGATAGGTCATCAGTATCTGATCGGTGGGGATCCAACACCCCGGATCCCCGCAGATCAGCTGTTTGAATAGGCACCAACTCTCCTGTGAGCGCCACTGCCTTCTCCCAGCTCACCAAACACAGTACATTGTATGGCGGCTGTACTTGGAATCATCCTCAGCCCCATTCACTTCACTGGGGCAGAGCTGTGCCTAGGACACGTGACCAATGAACGAGTTGTCACTGGCCAAGGAAAAGCTGCGAGAAGGCCTATCCTGAGGATAGGTTATCAGTACAAAAGGCTCGGAAAACCCCTTTAAAGTCCATTCACTTCAATAGACACTTAGGCTAAGGCTACACTGGTTGCACAACACCTGTCACGGCCAGGATCGCTGAGTAGCGGGGATCCCATAGAAATGAATGGGATCGCCGCGGCAGTTGCAAGAAGTCCAGCCGTGTTGAATTTCTTACGACTGCCATGGCGATCCCATTCATGTGTATAGGATCGCCACTATTCATTGTTCCTGGCCGCAATAGGTGTCTCGTCACCAGTGTCGCAACACCTCTTTCACAGTGCCCTGTTTGTGTGCAGGTATATTATATGGTACCAGGCCACCAACACTACAGAAACTGTTATGCCTCTCTCCCAGGTGCCTGACTGTCAAATCTTCCTGGCTATGGCACTATCTGGAAGTGAGAAGAATTTACAGTATTTAAAGGGGTTCTCCACGCTTTTAATATTGATGACCTGCGGGGGTCCAAAAGGGGTTCTCCACGCTTTTAATATTGATGACCTGCGGGGGTCCAACACCCAGCACCACTGCCAACCAGCTGTATGAAGGGAAGGCGCACGTGCCATCTCCTGTCTCTCTTCCTGATCACCACAGACATAGCAGCAGCAAGCAGGAAGAGAGACGGGAGACGGCAGGTGCACACTGTGCGCCGTCTCCTCATACAGCTGATCAGCGGTGGTGCCGGGTGTCGGACCCCGCCGATCTGATATTGATGACCTATCCTGAGGATAGATCATCAATCTTAAAAGCCTGGAGAACTCACTTAAGTATACTGTAGCAGTTCCTATTACAGGTCCATATAAATTGTTACCCAGCTTTCCTGGGAACCTGAATGAGAAACCAGTCTAGCTATGCTACAGCATGGAGGATTTGTCACTGGGATTCTTACTCAGCTTTTCCAGGCCCCTGGCAATCTAGTGAGGTATTCTTCAACACTGGGGATTTATCAATTCACAAACAGGCTGATCTGTCATTCTGTAAAGCTGGGTAACACTCTCTGTGGGGCGGGGATGGGGACATACTTGTTATATATATTATACAAAATGCCATCCTGATATGCTGTGCGCATCTATCATATGATACCAGGACACCATTGTCTGTACAGTGTTGTCACCCAGCTTTTCCAGGAACCCTGAATGGCAAGCAGGTCTAACTATATGAAGGGATTTATCTCTACAGAACTGGCCAGATTTGATCTGGGAAAGCTGGGCAACAACCTCTGCAGAGATATAATGGAGGCTACACTTGGTACATACATTCTGTATACACTACACCCATAAATATAATATCAGGACAGCTGTGATTCTATACTGTATACGTAGGTTGATCTCCAGCATACTTCCACATGCTACCCAGCTTTCCAAAGCTGCTGAAAGGGAAATCTGCACAAATATGCAGTGAAGATAGGAACTATGCACAGCTGGTACTATGACTGGTATATTATACTATGGCTGGCATTGTTACCAAATCTATTTAGTACTATTTTGTAACTAGGAAATTCCTTCCAACAAAACAGCCAAGCTCACTGTGTAGCCTGAGCCCCGCGCCCTTCTCCTAAACCTCCTGGCTCACATTCCCTAGCACCAGGGGAGGGAAAAGACATGGCTGCAGCCTATGAGAAGAGTACACTGATTTTCATGGTCTGCAATTTTGATACTGGACAAAACAAGAAAAAAAATAAGGAGATTATGATACGTTTTGTCAATTTTCTTTTTGTTTTGCTTGCTGCTTCTGGGTTTAGTGGTCCTTTAAAAGTAATAGAAGCCAGGGTGCAGCATACAATCACTCACATTTATTAAAGTTATTTCACCTAGAATGCACCAAAATTTTGTTTTTAGACCCATTTATGAATCAAATGTGACTAAAGGAATAGACCACCACACTTAGCACCCCAAAGGTTCGTGGCTTGGCAGCGGTGAGGACATGACTTAAAGGGTTTTTCCAGGTTCAAGATAGATATTGATGACTTACCCGCAAGATAGGTCATCAATATCCAATCAGTGGGTGTAAGTCACCAAGCATCCCCATTAATACGCTGCTCTTTACAGTGGGATGGGGTACTAGGTGTCAGACGCCCACCAATTTGGTATCAATTACTTATCCTAAAAGTAGACGCAAAATTGATTATTTTATATGTATTTTTTCATATAGTGTTTATACATAGCTTTCCATTATCCCAGCAGTATGTATAAAAAGTAGTAAATCATTATTTTGAATGTTGTTTCTCAGATGAAGGACGGCATTTCGGTCACAGTGACCTTTTTAAGTCTCATCTAAATCAACATGTGCCGCACGTGTACTGCTGGGATAATGGGAAATTATGTATAAACACTATATGAAAAAATACATTTACGGTAAAATAATCCATTTTGTATGTGGGCTGGATCTATCCAAAATACTGATTGGGGTGCAGAACCTTTTTTGGTGGCACCACAGCTATACACGGTGTGCTATTCCAATATATATTCACTATCCGGAGGGTAGGTCATCAGTATCTAGAGCCCAGACAACCCCTTAAGATGAGACAATGCATGCCAAAATGTTGAAGGTAAGTAAGGTAACCAACAGCTGGTGTAAAGTTAAAGGGGTCATCCAGGAATTTGTTCCTGAGAATAGTCCATCAATATCAGATTGGTGGGGTCTGACTCCTGGGACCCCGGCAATCAGCTGTTCTAAGACACTGTGGTGATGTGCTTGGTAAGATGTGAACTGGAGCTCTGGTGAGCGCTGTGCCTCTTCAAACAGCTGACAGCAAAGGGTGCTGGGAGCGGGACCCCCGCCAACATGATACTGATGACCTAACCTGAGGAGATGCCATCAGCATCAACTTCCCACATAACCCCTTTAAACAAAAGTGTCTAACCATGCAGTAAATTTATCATATAGCAGGAGCCACTGTCATATATTAAGTACATCTATAAACTGTCCGTCCAGTTTAAAGTCCTGCTCATTCTGGGCTTTGGAGTCAAGGCGGCGTTCATACTCCTATAGAAATGCAGGAATTTACATGAATAAATGACACATTTCTGGGGTGGATGTGGGATGTCCTCCAGCTCCCTCTGTATTCGGGTGTGTCTCCCTTTAGCCACTACCCATTCACGCACTTACCACTCCTACCCCGTACTAGGCGAGTATTAACATTTTATAATTGTATGTACCCTGAGACTGTAGGGTATACCTCTGTGATTATGTATTGTACAACTGACCTGACAGATTTGCTTTCTGCTATCTTTCCTTTTCTTTATATGCAAGATATTTGTAATTACAGATTTCCCTAAAACAACAAATATTTGACTAATAATTTACACATTTTTGCTGAATCTTCACCCATAAAACTATACATCAATCTGCTCAGCTCTATAACATGCTGCCTGCAGCTCAGACACCGTGTTCATGTGACAGATCCCCACACTCATTTGTCGGATAAGCATAAAACGTGTCTAAAACAATTAAGATTTGTGATGCAAGGCATATATGTGCGATAATTCTGGCTCATTTTCAAAGGTAAATCTGTTCCATACCAAATCTGACATATTACATATTGCTCAAATCAATCAATCGCTTTCTCTCTTGATGTCCACATCAGTAAGGGAGTAACGGGGTTAGGTTCCTCCATCACAGGTTCAGCTTAAATTTCTAGGGCCTTCTGTGACTTCAGCATCTTCTCTGCTTGTCAAGGAAGCTGCTGGGCAAACGCTATGGCAGTCTGCTCCTATGACAAGCAGAGAAGAATCTGCCGGTTAGGTATCAACCAGTTCTAGCTGTTGGTTCGGCGTACGAGTACTACTTTATTATAAGCCTGAGAGAGGGAAACTAATAATTTTGTATAAGGATTCTAGGTGGGAGTGATCAGAAAGAGAAACGCTATGGGTGAGAGTTATCCAAACTGGTAAGGAAAACTGGCTTAGCTGCCCAGAGCAACCAGATTACATCTTTCATTTTCCGCTGAAAAATGAAAGGTGGAATCTGATTGGTATGGCAAGTATGCCAGTTTCCCTTACGACCGTATTTTCAGTCGGCATCCGATCCGCATTTTTTTTTTTTTGCGGACCTATTCATTTCAATGGGGCCACAAAACATGCAGTCAGAACACTGTGTGCTGTCTTGCATCTGTATATTCGTTCCACTGCCCCGGAACAACAACTGGCATTTCTAACAAAGGACGGTAAATGCAGAACACACAGGCTGGTATCTGTGTTTTGCAGACCACAAAAAGGATGCGGCCGTGTGAATGCCCCCTTATTGGGAGGATAATCAGGCAGTCTCATGTGGTATGCCTCTGCATCCTGCAAACCATCTAGACACGAAGCACGATGACTGCCTTCCGGATAAGGTAGGGAGAATTGATGAAAGGAAGCATTTTAAAATATTCTTTTATGCTCAATGAAACTTAAAGGGATTGTGGCACAAACCAGAACCTGTATCTGAATACTTCCGTAATTGCATGTAATTAAAATGTGTTATGCCTAGTGAGCTACTCAATAAAACATATCTGTATAGCGCCACCACCTTATTTTTTGTCCATCTCACGGTGCTGGTGGAACGTGCTTAGGTTAACTCTTCAGCTGTCACCAGCCATATGTTCTGTTAGGGCAAATGAAAATCAGTTCCATTCACCTCAATGGGCCTTGCATAAATCCATGTGCTTTCATCCCCATTCAAATGAATGAACAGAATTTTCCAATCTCCGCAGCGTGTGAAGGCACTAGTGTTGGACGAGACGGGTTTAGATTGCTGTATCCGAACCAGATTTGCTTGTAAACTTTATTAACAATATTGCCTCCATCCTACTGTAAAATGTGACAGTTTATTCACGTAAATTAGTTTCAAAGTCCAAAGCTAAATGGATTTTGACACTGTAATTTATACAAATGAACAAAGTCACAGATGTGAGACTAAGCAAGTCTTGCGACATTTGCCACAAGTTTGCGAAAACCTCCGCAGAGCCCATACATTTTACAGAAGGACAGAGGCTATATTGTTAACGAATCGGGTTCGGATACAGCAATTCGAACGCGATTAGCTCAACACTAGAAGGCACCCTTAGAAGCTGTGGCAGTTACAGGGAGAGAGCTGCAGCAGAAAGGACACATCCACTGAACTGCCAGGCTGAAGACAGTCTAGCAGAGCAATTAGAGCAGTGAATGTGGAAATCTCTGGATCCATGTGAGGTACAATGCTGGTTCTAGCTTTGTTAGACAGAGGTTGTCATGTACTATATGATGTCTGTAGGTACATAACCTATAAATCCACTGTCACTGTCTTTCCATCAATCATCGTGTAATGGATATATTCAATTTCCAAGAAGGCTTGTTTCCATTCGCTTTGTGTTCAGCATAGCAACTGTTTTGAAAAGTGGGCACTATAAGACTGGAGACGTACCGTTCTTTGCCCATTGTGCCAGTCTTTCCTTTATGCTTTTCCTTCCTTTTGGATCCTAATGGGACCTGCTGAAATCCTGTGTGGTACTACATGGCACATGCAGCCTACCCTGGTAGCAATTCTTTCCACAATTAAGAACAAAAGCAATTCTAGATAAAAAATAAAGCACCACAAAACACGATGCAGAGATATGAATGGGATGGAGAAAAGTTTTCGCTATAGTCAAGAGGTCACAATTCTGCGTGTGCAGAATTAGGCTAAGGCTACGCTGGTCGCAGCCAGGATGGCTGAGTAGTGGAGATCCCATAGAAATGAATGGGGTCGCCACAGCAGCCGCAAGAAGTCCAGCCGTGTTCATTTCTTTGGGATCCCCACTACTCAGCCATCCTCGTCGCGACAGCCCTAGCCTTACATTGAAGAGACTTCATATGCAACCCCCCCCCCCCCCCCAAAAAAAAAAAAAAAAAAAAATAATCTACTAAATAATTCCAGCAAACATGGAGAACGCAGATGACGTGGAGTATAAATTCCATAAAGCCATACATAGGCATGAATCATGTGGCTGCTCAGTCCTGGCACACATTGGCAGTTAATATTTACCTACTGTTAACCGGTCTGTGGAACAGCTCAGCACATACACATATACTGTACACAGCGCCGCGCACTTCCTTTACAAACACTGTACACTCATGGGAGTGCTATGCACGCAAACATCAGCCACGTTCTGCACCTTGTGTAATCTGACATCTACATTCCCTTTATAGGCAGAGTCCGAAACTGTGGAATAAGGAAAGCGCAGGAGACAACCGAGCTCTGGAACCAAGAGCGGGTGACTGAAGGTCTAACCATGTGACAGAACCGCCTACACTGTCCCTGATACCGCAGAACAGATTACTGACAGGCCGGAATAATGCAGACACGGCTCCAGGCGCACATACCTTTCATAACAGCAGCTATGCAGGGTATGTGTACCTTGCCCATCAGAGGAAACATTAACCTGAGAGCACACAGCCTACGTTTTTACTGTATCCAAGGACAAAATCCAGACAGAAACAGCAGACTAGGAGAACACAAGAGTCAATGGAAACTGTCTTCCCAAATTGTAGTTATCTGACCGAAAGGGGTTGTTGGACAAGAATTTTTTTTTTCCTCAGGTGGAGAAAGCTTTCTTCAAAGAAAGAAACAGCTCTCGAAGCTGCTGGGTCCTTCACTGTTCTGGCTCCACACAAACAAAATATTTCTTTTTGCAACTGAGAATCCATACATATAAATGGGGTTATTTAATATGCTTAGATATCTGATTCAGGTGTATGGGTCAGTCACAGATATTCCTGCAGAAAAACACACACTTTAAGGGGGGGGGTGAAGATTACTATGTTTTTTTAACATATATGCTCATGTTTATAGCTCCTCCACTCAGCTAGTTACATAGACACTCCCCTATCACTGCCCCGAACACCCAGCTAGTTTATAGCTCCTCCCACCCAGCCAATTACATAGACACTCCCCTATCACTGCCCCGAACACCCAGCTAGTTTATAGCTCCTCCCACCCAGCTAGTTACATAGACACTCCCCTATCACTGCCCCCAACACCCAGCTAGTTTATAGCTCCTCCCACCCAGCTAGTTACATAGACACTCCCCTATCACTGCCCCCAACACCCAGCTAGTTTATAGCTCCTCCCACCCAGCTAGTTACATAGACACTCCCCTATCACTGCCCCCAACACCCAGCTAGTTTATAGCTCCTCCCACCCAGCAATTACATAGACACTCCCCTATCACTGCCCCGAACACCCTGCTAGTTTATAGCTCCTCCCACCCAGCTAGTTACATAGACACTCCCCTATCATTGCCCCTAACACCCAGCTAGTTTATAGCTCTCCCACCCAGCTAGTTACATAGACACTCCCCTATCACTGCCCCTAACAGCCAGCTAGTTTATAGCTCCTCCCACCCAGCTAGTTACATAGGCACTCCCCTATCACTGCCCCGAACAGCCTGCTAGTTTATAGCTCCTCCCACCCAGCCAATTACATAGACACTCCCCTATCACTGCCCCCAACACCCAGCTAGTTTATAGCTCCTCCCACTCAGCTAGTTACATATACACTCCCCTATCACTGTCCCCCAACACCCAGCTAGTTTATAGCTCCTCCTACTCTTCTAGTTACATGGACACTGCCCTATCACTGACACACCCATGGACATAACAGGAATAAGGAAGAGCTGCATGGACATGGTCATGTGACCACAGCCCAGAACCAAAGATAGGAACAATAAAGGTAAAAGAAATACATTACAAAGTGACAGCTACCTTCTCAAATGATAATTTTAAAGGATAGTGATGCATACCGGAAAACACCCTTTAAAGAGGACCTTTCACCGCTCCTGACATGTCTGTTTTAATAGCTCCATACATTCCCCACGTACTTACAAGTCTGGAGCATCTATTATTATGGCTATATGTTGTACCATTCCTGTATTATTTCTACTAGAAGTTATGAATGAATTACTATTTGTCTTCAGTAAAGGAACAGAGGGGAGGTGACCAGTTGGGGGTTTGTATCTGCACAGTTTGAACATGACAGCTTTGATTGGCTATAGTCAGTCTGTGCAGGTACACACCCCCAACTGGTCACCTCCCCTCTGTTCCTTTACTGAAGGCAAATAGCAATTCATTCATAACTTCTAGTAGAAATAATAAAGAAATGACACAACATAGAGCCATAAGAATAGATGTTCCAGAACTGTTATTACATGGGGAATGCATAAAGCTATTAACACAGGCATGTCAGGAGAGGTGAAAGGTCCTCTTTAAGGAACTGTTTTTGAATACATGTGGCTCGTCAAGTTACATAATAATTGGTTCTTTGATGACCATGATAGGTTGAAACCATTGTAACGTGAGTCCATAATTCTATAGAAAACTGCTAAGATACGAGTAAATGAAGATTTAAGAAAGATAAGCAGATAACTAAGACCTGTTTCACACTCGCGTTGTTGTTTTCCATTACTCATATCCAGCAGAGGATCTCAGTACCGGAAAAAAAAACGTTGACATTTAGTCCTCATGTATCCCAAATGGAAAGTGATCAGGATGTCTCCCATTCCATCAGCAATTTAGTTTTGTGACCGGTCATAAAAACGGAAAAAGAAATGGATTAGTCACTAAAAACAATGCAAGTCAATGGCAATGGATCTGTTTTTTTAAAGAGGCTAAAAAAAATGGATCTGTCACTCATTGACTTTCAATGTATTTAGTAACAGATTTGTTTATTTCTGTTTTTGATTTCACACAACCGCATCCTAATGGAAAAGATGCATCCTGATGTGTAAAATAACAGTGGATCTGTTTAATTCCGGTATCGAAATCCTCTGCCGATCTCAGTACCGGGATTAACAATGCAAGTGTGAAAGTAGCTAAAGCAAGTCCTTACATATACCAGTCAGGAATAGATGCTGGAAGCTGTAAATCATGTCTGTGACGAGGACAGGAGCTTCTTCATGGCTTCTACAGCACACGATGCACCAGACAGGGCAGTCTAGGACGTGTAGTACCGCACTGTACTGTAACAGAAGGCTACTACACAACCAATATACCTGTGTTACCAAAGAAACGGCCATGTCAATTGGCTGGATCGGAATCTGAGGTACTGTATGCCGAGGCCACTATATATTGAGGGACCACCATACATGTATCAGAGGGCTCCTGCCTATAAGTCAAGACAGATAGTTGGCGCAGAAGAGTGGCGGCCTGCCCACTTATGTGAGAGGGGGTGCTGAATTACATGTGAGGCCATAGAAGTTTGGACCGCAGAACCACACGGGGACCACACCTGTGGGTAACATCTTATTTTCTATATCTTTACCGGTGTCTGATAATGACGTATTACACTATGGATTAATCATATACTGGCATATCAGACAAAGCAGCATATTTCCGTGATGGATCACGCCTTGGTGTATGTTTTCCTCTTATCTTCAATTTTTAAAAGGTTTTTTAATAGTGCTTGTCCTCTTTACTAAACTTTGGATTAACACCTTACTTGTAGCAGTCTTTCACTGTAAGGATACTTTTCTGACCGGACAGAAAAGTGCAGCGTCAAACACCAGTAACCAGACGTATATGCAGCATTGTTTGGCAATGGTACAGGATCGGCATTAGGCATGCGGTTGCAATTCATTGTAACAGTACAAAACGTCACGCCTCAACTGGAAAAAATGTGGCGTCAACCTAAACTAAATACTAATCGCTTGTGCTGATAGTAGTTTGGTATTAATTGCACATCCATTCCAAACTGTACACACTGCCGAAAAACAGAAGGCATCACCAGATCACTTCAAAGCCTGCAATTACTGTGGCCAGAAGGCATTCCTCAGATGTCCTGAGCTCTAGATAAGACATGTATGTGTCTCCCAACAGCAACGTAGGGCTCATGCACACGGCTGTAAGCCATTACACGGACAGAGGCCATGTACGTTCCGCAATTTTCAGAACAGAACGTCCTGCCCTCTATAGAACTGTCCTATCCTTGTCCGTAATACAGACAAGACTAGGACAAGAAAAATGTTTATTTTTTTTTTTTTTTGCAGGGCCCAGGAACGGACATACGGACATTTGCAGCCCCATTGAAGATAATGGGTCCACGTCCAACCCACAAAAACTGGGAATCGGATGCAGACAAAATACGTTTGTGTGCATGTGCCCTAATAGAGAACCTGAGAGACAGTGAGGGTATTACACTGCCCGATGTTCGGCCCAGTATAATCACGCCAACGGTAAATAAGTAGACATTTGTCGCTGATGGTAGTTTCATCCAGAATAAAAGATGGCCGCTTATCAGCAGCACATGGCATTGTGTAATCAGGGACACGCTGCCAATAATCAATGAATGAGGGAGGAAGAATTGTGGCAGCAATCATTGCTTTCCCATATCATTTCCACCTGCTGATCTAGGTAGAATGCCACATGGCTAATCACCAGTGGTTTACTTGGCAGTAAAATCTGATGCAAATCTCTGCGGTTTTGCTGCGTGGCACACTACTGCCCTGTGCCCTGTAATGCAAAAGCCCAGGTTAAGGCCTGGTTAGTTAATTACTGAAATGCACTAATGGATATCATTCCGATTTTGTCATAACCATGGAATAAATATTAGCCCCACCTCTACAGGAAGGGTTAATATACGACTGCACAAGCACTGTGGGTGACAGAAGCTGACTGGAGCTAGCCTCCTGTAACAGTCGGGATCAGAGAGAACTCCGATCCCATTCCTTTAATCCCCTACATTCTGTGATCCAGGGCAACTGTGGCATATAGGGAGAGGGCTCATCAGCGAATGCAATGGCGGGGTACTAATGCGCTGCTATGACAGTCCACAGGCACGTCTAACAGAGCGTCTGTCACTGTTACAGAGATAGGCTAAAATATATTGTGCGCGCCACTATGACCTGACGCTGCACACAGTCAGGTGACAGTGCAGCGCCGGGTCGGGAAGCCTAAGAAGCGCCGGACCCGGAGCGGAGCCGCGGCTCTGGACAGGTAAGTGAAGTTTTTTTTTTATTGTTATGCGGCACGCTGGGCTGATCTGAGGTCTGATGGGGGAACAGAGTGGTCTAATGGGGGCACTGTGAGCTGGTCTGAGGTCTGATGGAGGCACAGAGTGGTCTAATGGGGGCACTGTGAGCTGGTCTGAGGTCTGATGGAGGCACAGAGTGGTCTAATGGGGGCACTGTGAGCTGGTCTGAGGTCTGATGGAGGCACAGAGTGGTCTAATGGGGGCACTGTGAGCTGGTCTGAGGTCTGATGGAGGCACAGAGTGGTCTAATGGGGGCACTGTGAGCTGGTCTGAGGTCTGATGGGGGCACAGAGTGGTCTAATGGGGGCACTGTTAGCTGGTCTGATGGGGCACAGAGTGGTCTAATGGGGGCACTGTGAGCTGGTCTGAGGTCTGATGGGGGCACAGAGTGGTCTCATGGGGGCACTGTGGGCTGTTCTGAGGTCTGATGGGGGCACAGAGTGGTCTCATGGGGGCACTGTGGGCTGGTCTGAGGTCTGATGGGGCACTGTGGGCTGTCTGAGGTCTGATGGGTTACGCTGGGCTGGTCTGAGGTCTGATGGGTTACGCTGGGCTGATCTGAGGTCTGATGGGTTACGCTGGGCTGATCTGAGGTCTGATGGGTTACGCTGGGCTGATCTGAGGTCTGATGGGGGAACGCTGGGCTGATCTGAGGTCTGATGGGGGAACGCTGGGCTGATCTGAGGTCTGATGGGGGAACGCTGGGCTGTTCTGAGGTATGATGGGGGCCTGATGTGATGTCCTGAAATTTATGGGGGGTCAGATATGAGGTCTGATGAAAAATATTTTTTTTCTTATTTTCCTACTCTAAAATCTGGGGTGCGTCTTATCTTCGGGTGCGTCTTATAAAGCGAAAAATACGGTAGTATACAAGTTATACCAGTGCATTATAAATGTGACCTCCCCTACCGGGACTACAAAAAAATTATTAAAGGTTCAGAAAGTTTATCTTGAAAAAGTAAAATGCTTTTAATGGAAAATTGTTTTTATTTCTCTATGTTTTAATTTTCCGCAATAAACTTTATTAATCTTTGGTGGCTAAAACAAACAATAACAAATACGCCCCAAACAAAACCAAAACACATACAGACACATGAATCATTCAAAACACAACAGTAGCATGCCTAAAAGGACCAATAAAGTCAGGTGCAGGTCTGAAAGTTTGGACTAAAACGTTTTCCAATGAATCCAGAAAACAGAAAGAGCCGCCCTCCAAAATATCTTCACAAAAAATTGTGCTGCAGATTTTGATGTGAATCTTCCCCAAATCTCAGCCCTTCCTTGGCAAAGGGTGAAATCTGCACAAACAACTGACATGCTGCGGTTATCAAAATGTGGGATCTTAGACCATGACCGTTTTCCTACTAGACCCCGCCCCCCTTGGCGAGCTAGGCACCATGGATTTTACTAGTGCCGCGTGACACTAAAACTGGGTTCAATTTACCACAATGTCTAAGTTCACCCACATTAGTAAATAAGGGCCGGTGCGCACCACCGTGATAAATGCAGAGAATGTCTCCTGACTGGTCTGAGGAAGGATCGGTAAGCAATCTCCCCTCACATCTTTAAGTCCTCCATCTAGTCTGATCAGGTCCAGCTCTTTGATCCCTGAGGTCTAAGGCCACACGCTCACGTTTCCTGATGCAGTTTTTGAAGACAAAATCTGAAATGAAGTTAAGGCCTCATTCACACGACTGTATTTGCAGTCCACATACAATCCGTACTTTTTGTGGATCGCACGCAAATCCGTTCATTTCCAATTCTACTACACCTGCAATCATCCTTACGGCTCAGGCGCACAGACATTTTTTTTCTGCATTTTTTGCACGTCTGATGCGGATCCATTCACTTCAATGAGGCCTCAAAAGATGCGGGCAGCACACCATGTGCTGTCTGCATCCGTATCTCCGTTCGGTGCCACCCGCAAAAATATAGAGCATGTCCTATTCTTGTAAATTTAACAGCCAAAGATAGGACTGTTCTATACAAGGCAGGACATTCCGTTCCCGCAAAATGTGGAATGCACACAGCCGGTGTCCATGTTTTGCGGATCTGCAATATGCGGCTACGGTCATGTGCACGAGCCCTTCCTTCTGGTTCATTTCTCTGCGGATTTGCACAGATCTTACCCTCTGCATTGCAATGAGTGAAATCTGCATAAACAATAGACATGCTGCAGACTTCAAAATCCGCACCACAGGTCAACTCCACACGGAAAACTTCTGCATCGTGTACATGAGATTATGAAAATCTTATGTACATTCCTGGTATTGCATTGTAGTTTTTCTGTACGTGTGCACATGGACTAACTAGCCCCAGATCTCACCGCCATAACCTAAGGAGGACCTCCACTTGGAATCACCCCCAGCATGAGCCTCCCTGGTGGTATGGTCACCTCCTGGATCATGTCTAGCACCTGCTCTTACCCCTCTTATGACAAGGTTTATAAAGGGACTCTACCTGGAATTATCCCTAGATTATGCTATGGTCCTAGCAGGCACTCTAACCCTTGTCTCCTTGAGGTAAGGTCTAAGGACTGACCAACTGGACTCTTTCCTGTCCCTGCTCTTGTAAGGTGAAGGGAAGGACATGTCCTAGAGCAGGGATCAGCAACATGTGTCACTCCAGCTGTTATGAAACTACAATTCCCAGCATGCTCCAATCATTTCTATGAGCGTTCTTAGAAAGCAGAGCAAGTATGCATGCTGGGAGTTGTAGTTTCACAACTGCTGCAGTGTTGGAGGTTGCCTACCCCTATCCTAGAGTGATCCCTAGCTCCAGCCTCCTTTATGCTATGTATAGAGAGGACCTCCGTTTGGAATATTCCTGTGATTTTATGGTCAAAGGAGGGACTCTACCTGGAAACATCCCCAGCATCTGCTCTTGCTGTGATCTTAGGAGGGACTCTACCTGGAAACATCCCCAGCATCTGCTCTTGCTGTGATCTTAGGAGGGACTCTACCTGGAAACATCCCCAGCATCTGCTCTTGCTGTGATCTTAGGAGGGACTCTACCTGGAAACATCCCCAGCATCTGCTCTTGCTGTGATCTTAGGAGGGACTCCACCTGCAAACAGCCTCGATCTTCCCTGATGGTGCAGTCTAAAGGACTCCAGCTGGACTGTTTCCAGCCCCGGATTTTGCCGCCCTTGTGGTATATCCTTTAATAAGAGCCCACTGTGCACAGAGGAAAATCCGTCCCTCGGGTCACATATAGCAAGTCACGCTGCCGATACGAAGGAAAGATACAGCTCTGTATACGCCCTGTATACAACACCTACAAAGTGATGGCCAGCTGCCAGACGGAGCGTTTAGCTGGGAAGAGCGCTGTGGCTTCGGTACAGAGCAGGTAACGTAAGCCTGTGAGCGGTAACAGTGCACGGGAGCCGTCTCTCACCTGACAAGTCCCGGGTCGGCTCCTGTTCTCCCTCTCTTTCCCTCTCGCCGCTCTCCCTGTGTCCTGGTGCTCTCTCAGTCTCTCCCTCTGACATCACAGGAAGTCCTACCTGTCCGGAGCAGCCAGAACCGGAAGCTCAGGATGAATTCAGCGCGCGGGCTCACGGGAGTTGTAGTGTCCGGAGACTGTCGCGCTAAAGATTGTGATGGACTGCTGGCCGCTGCACGTGGTGGTCACTTTCCTTTAGACCTGTGTTCAGACAGTCTGCGTTGCATTATCATAGGTTTTGGTGACCTCTATGGCTGCCCGTAAATACTGAGTTTTGTGGTGATAATTATTGTATTTACTGATGAATAATAATCTGGAAGCTGTGACTATTTGTGTTGGGAATTTGTTCCTGTGGCAGTTATCATCATCTTGAAGGTAGCTGCAACCAATGACTCTGCTCTCCAAGTGGTCCTCTGGGTGTCTGGAGGACTGGTAACATCGTGGTCCAAACAATTTATTATAAGAGGTTGTCACATCTGATGTCCCAGTGCCAGGACATAAATCTGCTCCACCCAGGAGCTGAAATAGATTTCTTTTAGAATTTGCGCCAGTTTTCTGATGTAAATTATAGCAGATGTGTCCGTCCACCCTTTCTGCTAAACTCTGCACTATTTTCTGAAAAGTGCCAAGAGCATCAGAAAATAAAATGGCACAAAATGTGCTTTGTGCCAAATTTTGCAACTTTTATGCCAAAATCCAGGAATAAAGCTTTGATGATCCTTTCTTTTCCCAGCATTGGCGTTGCTAAGTGCTTTTGGTAGACACTTATCCTTCTCTGTCCATGGTAATGACAATTTATCCGGTTGTGTTGCTTTCACACACAGCAGATTTTGTTGCAGAAATTTTTGAGACTGAAAATCGGTTCCATTCATCTGGATGGGACTTGCGTTAATCCATGTGCTACCCGCCAAAACTTCATTCAGATCATTTTCAGTCTTGGAAATATTTGCAACAAAATCACACTAAATCACTAGGCTAGGAGGGGTGTTGTATTAGGGTATAAGGCCATTGTGCTTTATGAAATAACAAAACCCCTTTCACTTCAGTCATCAGTAATAGGCCTCCTGCACACGACCATAGCCGCATCCGCACCATAGACCGGATGCAGACCCATTTTTAAAAAAAATCAGATTGTTTTTATTGGCATTTTCAAATAAAAAAGGTACAACACTGTACAATAGCACGGACATATCCACAGCATATAGATAAGTAGAGCAAGGATGGTACAACAACCTGCCTGTCCAATGTCAGCATCCCACCCCCAAATATCCCCCTCAAAACACCCCACGCCATGTGCAGCACAACATCCCTGTATTTAGCCTCAGATGACCAGAAAA
This sequence comes from Rhinella marina, assembly GCA_900303285.1. Classification (NCBI taxonomy): domain Eukaryota; kingdom Metazoa; phylum Chordata; class Amphibia; order Anura; family Bufonidae; genus Rhinella; species Rhinella marina. Next base: position 121,595 of record ONZH01023598.1, on the reverse strand, counting down.
TGATAAACTCTGATGACCCGTGGCCCCCAGTAATTTGTGATATGTATTTATGAGGACTCCATCCTCATCTCCACCACGCCATGACATTCAATCCAGGAGCTCCATTGGGCGGTGTATTTCTTGGCAGTACCTCGTTTAGTACAAATGCCCTTTTCTACTTTAAGTAGAGATTGTATCCATTTGAGAAATGCTCCAAATGTAGGGGGGGCTATCAGTTTGCTAGATTCATAAAGAATCTTTCAGATTGCTAATCTATTATTACAATTCAGAGGTTCTCTGGGCATAGCTAGTTCTATCCTATCGAGGACCGCTTCCCAAAATTCTTCAACCTCAGGTCGGACTCATTGACTTGAATGGGTCTGCAATCCAGAAGGTGCACTGCATAACAGAGGTCTCCGCACTGTAAAAAGGCAGTGCATGTAGGGCTGCAACGATTACTCGATGGAATCAGGTAATTCGACACAAAAAAATTGTTTCATGTGACCACAGAGCGGGAGTCAAGCGCTTGATACTGCCAGCCCGCACGCTGTACTATTCTGTGTCCTGACACATCGTCAGGTCATAGTGCACATAAGCGCGCATTATGACCCAATGCTGCGTGACTTCAGGACTACAATGCAGCGCGCGGGGAAGGAGACGGAGCAGCTGTAAGTGTTAGGCTCCATTCACACGTCCTGTTTTTCTTTCCTGATTCGATCCTGATCTGGATCCATTCATTTCAATGGGTCCTGAAAAAATCAGGATCGAATCAGGAAAGAAAAACAGGACGTGTGAATGGAGCCTTAAAGGGCTGCTGGAGACTAGTAGCGGAGATGGTGGCACTGGGGGAGCAGACTACATGGGGGACATTTGTGATGGCACAGAAGACTGGGGGGGGGGAGCTGATGGCATAGAGCTAATAGTACTGGGGGGAGCTGATGGCATTGGGGGACAGCTGATGGCACTGCGGGTAACGGATGGCATATAGCACTGATGGCACCGGGGGTCTGATGACCTTTTTATAAAGGAAACCGTTCTTTTAATTAGTCACACACACTCCAAAATGTTATCAATAAAAACTAAACATTGTCCCACAAAAAATGACCCCCTACGCAGCTCAGTAGATATAACAATAAAAAAAAGTTATGGGGGTCAGAATCTGGTGATGTTAAAAAAATATTTTTTCAAAGTTTAAATTTATTTTTACACTATTTAGACATAAAAAACCTATACATCTGTGGTATCGTTGTAATTGTACTGACCCAGAGAATGAAGGGTATGGGTCAGTTTTGCCACATATGGGATGCCATGGGAACAACATGTTTTTTTTTTCCCTGCTTCCTACTACATTGTGTGCCATATTAAATGGTAGCATTAGAAAGTACAACTTGTCCCGCAAAAAATAAGCTGCCTGGTTCCCCAGCAAGTGGATTCCAGAGGAACCATGACTGTACCACCTCCCTCCCCCTCCAGGAGGGTCAATAGGAGCAGGTTTATCAGGGTGTAACTGGTGGAAACTTTTAACCAACCAATCAGCATGAACAGGGACGGATTAGCCATAGACCTTACAGGGAAATTTCCCGGTGGGCCGATGCCCAGGGAGCCGCCTGGGCCCTCCTCATAGCCGGCCAGTGGAAGTTTTTGGGGATGTATTTTGTGCTGCTGTGGGCAGTATTTTGTGATAGACTGTGGTATTTTGCTCTGTTGGGGTTGTATAATGCGTCACACTATGGTATTGCTGGCCCTGCCTTCCATCATTTTGGATCCCATTGCAAAGGGGCCACTTTTAGTATTTTTTCCAGGGCCACTTTAAGTTTCCAATCTGCCCCTGAGCATGAACCTCATCAGACGACACTTATGACCTCATTTCAGGACCTTAATATTTCCATTGGACAAAATATTGTAATTTTTAATGGATCCATCTGTAATCCAGAATTCTACCAACCTCATAAATCTTCTCATCTTCTACCTCCACCAGACCAGGAGAATCTGTGAAACCAGAGGAGTAATGTATTTTTTTTATTTTTTTTAGTAAAGCCTTATGGAACACATCATAAATTTTGAACAACTCAAGTAATTTCAGACAGAATGACACAGGATTGATAATTTCAAAAATCTCAAAAGGGCCAATAAAGTTCTGTGCACGTTTTTTGGATGGAACATTTCTAGTGTATGACCACACCTTGTTACCCAGAGCAAAATTAATTAGTCGAGACCTCTTTCTGTTAGCGCTTCTGTTTTGAACCTCCTGGGAATTCCTCAGGTTAAGGCCAGTTTCACACGAACGTTTTGTTTTGCAGTCTGCAAAAAAAACGTATGACATCCTTGTGTTTTCCGTATTTTTGCGGAACGGAACAGCTGGCCCCTAATAGAACAGTACTATTCTTGTCCGTAATACGGACAAGAATAGGACATGCTCTATTTTTTTTTGCGGGCTACGGAACGGACATACGGATGCGGACAGCGCGGTGGAAATGAATGGGTCCACATTTTATCAGCAAAAAATGCGTCTTGGAGCCCGCAAAAACAACGTTCGTATGAAACTGGCCTAATGTGAACCTGGGCCCAGACTGTGCACAGTTTGTCAGATATAACTTCTGCCTCAGGATTATCAGAATTTGAAGATTTAAACCACGAGGATGAAAACCATAACTGCAGAAAAACAGTGACGATTATTGATGGCCAGTTCAGCCTATGACAGATACGATACCAAATCACCTTGAATTTCGGTCACATAGCAACTCAAAAAATGTTCAAGGCTCTGATTCAGCCTTTCAGTCTGCCTGTTAGTTTCCAGGTGAAAGGCTGAAGAAACTATTACAAGACGATCTCCAAAACTTTGAAACAAATAGCAACCCCTTTCAGATAAAATATTTTCAGGAATGCCATGGATTAACAATATGGTCTAAAAATTCCGAGGACAATTGCTTAGCAGAAGGAAGCTTCCTCAATGGAACGAAATGTGATGGAAACACCTCCGGGACACTATAATGTGATTCTGGGGGCTTTCGGGCCCATGCCTCCGCATCACAAAAGATATGACATATCCTATCTTTTGCAGATCGCGGTCATCATTATCGCCATCATTAGGTATAAAAGGCCACTGGGGTCAGAACTGCATAAAAACATGTGAATAAGAATTATGGGGGAGATTTATAAAACTGGTGTAAAGTAGAACTGGCTTAGTTGTCCAAAGCAACCAATCAGATTACACCTTTCATTTTTCACAGCTCATTTGGCATCTGAATGGTTGCTATGGGCAACTAAGCCAGTTCTACCTTACACCAGTTTGATAAATCTCCCCCTATATTTTTCCTATTCAGTCAATAGCTATAGAATCCATAGCAACTCAACTTATTCTATATAAAATAACACAAAACTGCTAAATTACTTGCACTTTGCCATAAAGACTCTATCTTCCTTATGTAAATGTGACATTGCCCTTGACTGACCTTCTATAACGTCCAACCTGCACTTTCAATTGCTCCAGTTCCACTTACCACACCCAGAAGGTCTGGAATGCATGAAAGCCATATACTCTTGTAGCAGTGTTAGGGTACATGTACACACTGCAGATTACAGCAAAGCGTATGAGTGTATCTTGTGCACTTTGCTTTTTTCTTAGGTGCAGAAATTGACCTGCTGGGTGGATTTTGAAATCTGCAGCATGTCAATTGTTGTGATTTTCTTTTGCGGATTTAACCCTTTTTAATGGAAGGACATTTCTACGGGAGTGAAAAAAATGTGGGCATGCACTTGGCCAAAACCATGTTTTGTGGATATGTGATTTGTGGGCCACAAAACACATACAGTTGTCTGCAGCCACGCGGTCCGGTTTTCTGATGAGGTTTTAGAAACCAAAACCAGGAGTACATTCTAAAATAGAGAAGTTGTATCTGTCCTTTAGGCAGATACACACGAGCAAGTTGAATACAATAAACTCGCAGCATGTGTTAGTGAGAGGTCCCGTCCTGACCTCCCCTCCTCTGACAGGATCACACTGCCAGATACCAGCTGTGTGCTTCCCACATTTTCCCTTCCGCAGATCCTGCAGAATGTTTCAAATATCTATTATTGTCTGCAAAATGGACAAGAATAGGACATGTTCTGTGTATTTAGCGGGGCCGCGGAGTGGACACATTGTGCTGTCCACATCTTTTGCAGCCCCATTGAAATGAGGATCAGATGCGAACCAAACATACGGTCGTGTGCATGAGGCCTTATACTGATTTATAATGCTGTGTAAACCTTCAGGTGGATTTACACTGGACGATGCTGCAGCCAGTTGTTGGGAAGGAATCGTTCCTTCCCGACAGTCAGCTGCTCACTCTGTAGAGATCTACTTCACTGTATGAGGACGAGGGGACGCTACTGCTATCCCTTGGCCTTATACAGATTCATGGTTTCTAAGCAGCAGATGTGGTCTAAACAGCGATCTGCTGCTCAGAAACCACGAATCTGTATAAGGCCGAGGGATAGCAATAGCGAAACTATCATCAGTGGGCAGATTGTCAGGAACAGTCGTTCCCGATAATCCGGATGATTATTGTCTTGTGTAAATGCAGCTTTAGAGTCCTGAAATGTACTGGATTACACAGATAGCATTATGTCAGTGTAGTTCAGTAGATTTCAGGACTCTAAGGCCTCTGCACACAACTGTAGTTTTGGTCCGCATTTTTTGCAGCAATTTGCAGACCGCAAAAAACGGATAGAAGGGTTGCACTGCTGTCAGAGGAGCGAGGCCAGAACAGAACCTCTCAATGACAAACACTGCGTTTATTGCATTCAATTCACTTGTGTGTGTCCGGCCTATACTTTCTCTACTTTTATGATCCACTCTTTTGGCTTTGAAAACTACATCTGAAAACCTGACCGTGTGGCCTTACACCTATATTGAGGCTACATTCGCGCAACAGTGCAAAACTGTCTCATGACAGCCGTTTTCATCGCCTTTGCAGTCTATGGGGCTATTCACATGGCTGTTTTCTTAACGGCCAGTGAACAGCGGCCGTGGAAAAAACAGGACATGTCCTATTTGTGGCAGTTTCCCTGGCCTAACAGACCCCATTGAAATAAAAGAATGGATACACTAGTGTAATATGGTCTTTTAGGGTTAAAAAAAGAAATCACTCACCTCATGCACGCACAGAGGCAGTAGCTCCTCACTTCATTAAAAATTACCTCCGCTCAGCGTGATGACATCACCAGGCGATCATGCTGGGAGCGTGTGGTGACGTCATCACGCTTAGGCCTCATGCATACGGCTGTTGCTTGACCGTTCTGTGCATTGTGGACAGAAATTTGCTGAAATTCACGGTGGAAATACTACAGATGTTAAATCCACAGCAGCACAGGTCAACTTACGCAGCTGAACTTTTACACAGTATTTTACTACTACTGTAAACCAGTGTGGAATTTCCATATGCAATTCCACACAGAAAATACGTAGTGTTTACGCCATACGCTCCCATACCCTCAGTTTAGATGCCTTATTATATATTGAGTTTAGAGAGCAGATACCACCTCTCAATGACCATGTGTGACCACTGCACACCCACTGATTACAATGTCACTGGAGGCAAAATAGGCACTTTGGGGGAGATTTATCAAAACTGCCATTTCCTTACGCCAGTCTCGATCGCTTGTAAGAAGTGTCTAACTGATTAAGAGCCAGGTGCCCCTTAATAAATTAGACGCATCTCCGGCACTCTATGCGGCAGAAACTCAAATATACATCAGCCTGAGGCAAGCATAGACTTGATGTATAAATTACTCCAGTGGCCTGCAATAGGCCCCACGCCCTTGACACTTGTGGAAAAGTGGCAAGAAGCCCACAAAGTTACAAATTGTGGTGCAAATATGGATTGAGCCATAATTTGCTTCTTTTTACACTACACTAGTCTAGTAAATAGTTTGGTAAATGCCCCTCTTTGGGTGTATTCAGAAGTTGTGGTTAAAACTGCTTTGGAGAAAAGTTAATGTGATTTTTAACACAATATATTTTTTAACCACATTTCATCATCAGGGAACTCTATCTGAAAAGGGTTATGTATGTTAGACAACTCCATGAATCTTCCATAAGAAACATTAATATTATTTATTAGGAACATACCGGGTGGCGCAGTTCATATACCCCCATTATAACAGTATTAAATTATTGGCATTAAAGGGGTTGTGTCACTCCAGCAAATGGCATTTATCATGTAGACAAAGTTACTACAAAGTACGTACAAATGTATTGTTGTCCATATTGCCTCCTTTGCTGGCTGGATTCATTTTTCCATCACATTATTCACTGCTTGTTTTCAGGGGTTATAACCATCCTGCAATAAATCAGTGGTGGTCGTGGACACTTTGGGGAAAAAAGTACCAGCCTATGTGCACGTCCATGGTCCCAGCAACTAGGGAGGTCAGTGTTTTTTCCTATAGTGTGCTAGCATGGCCACCACTGATGGATTTCAGGGTGGTCGTAACTCTGGGATATGAGCAGGGTATAATGTGATGGAAAAATGGCTCAAGCCAGCAAAGGAAGCAATATGGATAATGACTTTACATTAGTAAGTGCCTTGTATTAACTTTCTCTACATAATAAATGCCATTCTCTGAAGTGAACAATCCCTTTAAGGGACGACTCACTCTCCAACTCTGCTGTAAATCAGCTCAAAAGCTCACAGCACTCTCACCTAATCCCTATACATCTGCAGTAACACGGGATACATCCTATCCAATTTTCAGATCAGATGTGAGCAACCAACTGATGATTCCCATTAAGACCTCCCTATAATAAAATTGTATAGGTTTACCTACATACTGCCTGCTTTGTAAATCAGATAAGGCACACACAGTGAGTTGTTCATTCATTCCTAGATGTACTCATACTCCCTGCCTACTTTAATCTCTGACGGCTTCATTCAAATTGGGATATATCTAATCAGCACAGCCCATCAGAGGTTGTTATTGCCATATGGATATAGCTCATTGGCACAGGACATGAATAGTTGCTGAAAAAGGTTTATCACTGTCACAAACCTGCGGTAATGCTTGTATGGGAATAGCATGCAAAGGTTTTAATAAAGTGATTTCTCCTTCAGATGTGTGTACCAAGAGGAGCGTTATTAAAGGGGTTTTCAGAGATTTTACTACTGATGACAATCTGGTGGGGGGTCTGACGTCTGGGACCCCTGCCGATCAGCTGTTTGAGAAGGCACCAGTTCTCGCAGCTTTTCCTAAGCAAGTGATGACACTTTCATCGGTCATGTGGCCTAGGCGCTGGGGATTCTCAAACAGTTGATCGGCGGGGGTCTCGGGTGTCAGACCCTGACCAATCAGATACTGATGACCTATGGAGAGGATAGGTCATCAATATTAAATTCTCTGAAAACCCTTTTAAGATCAGCACATGAGGGAACAGAGAAACCCACAGTAGGAATGTGCCGTTCGTGTGTCAGAGATGAACCCCCCCCGACAACAGTGTACCTTATTTCCAGGAAGTGACATGAGGTGCCACGCTTCAGGACACATGGAGGAGCACACTTTATAGACTTCAGGAGCTTTAACCACTTCCAGTCTGCCCATTGACTATAAACGTCCTGGTAGTGGATCTCTATCTCTGGACGTTTTAAAACGTCCTTGAGCTTTGCCCCCTGTGTGCAGCACCTGTACATAGAAGCTCCATGACTCAGCTGCCTCCTGACAGCCAAGAACATAGAGCTTAAGGCCCCATGCAGACTACCGTATTTCACGGCCCGTATCGGGCCGTGAAAGCCCGGTCTGTGCTGCCCCAGAGGACGGGAGCGCAGGGCGTCATTGGTTGCTATGACGCCGTGCGCTTCCTGAGGCCGCCTGTACGGCGGCGGCCTCAGGAAGCGCACGGCGTCATAGCAATCAATGACGCCGTGCGCTCCCGTCCTCTGGGGCAGCACAGACCGGGCTTTCACGGCCCGATACGGGCCGTGAAATACGGTAGTCTGCATGGGGCCTTAACCTGAGACCTTTTTTCCTGGCCTCCAGGCTTTTAAACACTCAAAAGCTGTCAAAGACATCACAAATGCTTGTACTATCTCCCTCTCATTACTGCCGGTCACAGAGCAGTTTACAACCACATATGGGGTGTTTCTGCAAACTTCAGAATCAGGAAGATAAATATTCAGGTTTGATTTGTGGTTCACCCTTGCTATCTTATAGGAAAAATGAATTAAAAACTGAAAATCTGCAAAAAAAAATATATTTATTTTTAAATTTCACCTTCCTTCTGTTAATTCTTGTGGGAAATCTAAAGGGTTAACAAACTTTGTAAAAAATCAGTTTGGATCACATTGGGGGCTGTAGTTTCTAAAATATGTTCATTTATGGGAGGTTTCTATTATTTAAAGGGAACCTGTCATCTCCAAAACACCCCCTGAACTAGAGTAAGTGGTGTATAGTGTAAGTGATGCTGAATCCGAATATGTAAGTTTTATCTTCATACTCACTTCCATTCTGACTCTGTACTCCCACAAACCTGTAGTAAAATGCATTCACTGGACTCCAGTGCTCACTCACATAATGGAGAGGACTCAAAGAAGAGTCCACTGAGTGCATTTTACTGCAGGTTTGTGGGAGTCAGAATGGAAGGGAGTATGTAGATAAAACTTACATATTCAGATTCAGCATCATTTACACTATACAACACTTTAGTTCAGGGGGTGTTTCGGAGATGACAGGTTCCCTTTAAGCCCCTCAAAGTCATGTTAGAACTACAAAGGTCCTTTAAAATTAACTATTGGAAATTTTCATGAAAATCTTAAAAATTACATCTAAAATTCGAAGCTTTCTAACGTCCTCAAAAAATAAAATTACATTTCCAAAATTATGCCAACATAAAGTGGACATATGGTAAATGTTCATTAATAACAATTTTATTAGATATCCCTATGCAACTTAAAAGCAGAGAAATTAATATTTAAAAAATTGTGATTTTTTTTCAAAATTTTCAGTAAATTTTGGATTTTTTATAAATAAAGGTAAAATATATTGACTCAAATTTACCATTAAGATTAAGTACAATGTGTCACAAGAAAACAATCTATGATTGGCTTGGATAAGTAAAAGCGTTCCAAAGTTATTACTACATGACGTGACATGTCAGATTTGCAAAATTAGGCCTGGTCAGGAAGGGGGTAAATGACCCGGATGGGAAGTGGTTAATATGCCCCTGATATTTGTGCTGCAGTAATCTTCTTTATGCCGCCAATTTCTGCCCTATATTTTTCTAATACCTTAGCGAGGTTTGGATTATACCTGGGCCCCATTCTCCTCCAAGGAATCCTCCATCAGGGTGACAGCTATATTTTTCAGGAAGAGCATACTAAGTAAAATGAAGGAACAGTGAATCTCATGTCTAGAAGCAATGAGTAGAAGCATAACAGCATGTGAACCACTGTAAGACCACTCCGCTATTTTTACCAAAGTTAAATGATATTATTTGTATTTCTAAATTTTTGGGGCAATAGTTAGCATAAAGGAATATGTACTTCACCTGTTGAGTTTGTGAACACCGACACAGTAACTATCTGTTTGGGGAGCAGAGATTTCAACCATTTTCTCATGCAAGAAAAGTAAACTATGTAAGGCATAAATCTTATAATGTTTACATTTCATTAGAATAAGGATCCAAATAGAAAGCAAATGTGTAACAATGGGGCATAGAGGATATTACTGTCCTCCAAGGAAACAAATACTGGAAAAGTTGATGAGTACTTGTCAATTCTTAAGTATAGCAGTCTGCAGAAACTCTGTAACTGGTGACTATGGGCAGTAATAAGGTGTCCCATGTTGACCTGCTGTATGATGGTGGCTTTAGAGCTCCTCCGTGTATCAGTGAGTTATGCCTCTTTTTACATCAAGCGCTTTGGGTCTATTTTTTCCAGCTGCACCAGTGGTCTAAGCTGTTCGGCAAAACTTCTGACTTCATCAGCCACACTGTCCTGGCCAGCAGGTGCCACTACGCTGAGCTCTACCAAATATGAAAGTGACAGGGGCTCAGCACTTTCTGCTGTTCCCGTCACCAAAACACGAAACACCTTGTAGACTGCAATTTTCATAACTCCCTTGCGGAACAAGTGTCCTCTTGCTATAAATTCATGGTCCATCCGAAAGCCCATCTCTTGAAGAAATTCGGGTAAGACTTCTGAGGTAGCAATATCAACACAATTCCTAACCAATGCGTGCCGGCTTCTGTCTCCTGCCTCTGGCTGGCCAAGATAACGAAGGTGCCAAGGTGCTCCTGGCCGGTCAAGTGGACGACGGGCACGAAGTACAAAGGGGCTGGCTTGCTGGCCTTTTAGCAAATACACACTTTCATGATCAGCAAACGTCTCAGGTTCCATGTTGTCGCATAGTCCACGTAAGCGGTGAAGGAGGCTCTCCAGTCCTTGGTCCAGTATGCTGCCTAAACATAAAAATTGAAGAAAGATTTCATAATAAAGATTAAATAGGTGATAAGGGATTAAACTTATTAGCCTCCCTTCACACATACATTATTCATTTCTGTCAGGGTTTCCAGTATTTTTGCTTGTGTGTAATTTGCAGTGCTATTTTTTGATGCCAAAAACCCAACAGACCTGATTATAAGGCTGGCCATACACATTAGATCTATGTGCACCAAACCTGCCGATTTGGGCAAGGATTCATCAACCATCTAACATGTATGGCGTCTGCTGCCTATTGGGTGGGGGGTGCTTTAGAAATGGATGTTGGATTTCAACTGCAGGATCTTTTTGTTCTCTGGATGATAAGCCGTTGCCAGAGTTGTGTGGTAGCAGCTTCTCCCCTACTGACTACAAACGAGGATAAAGATTTGTATCTACATGAAATCCCTGTCATAGCAGTGAAGAAAGGTGAGCAGACAGCACAACTCTCTATCCTCATGTCATTGGGTGCACATTTAAGGAGGGTGCCCACTTCCAGTTCCACACATCTGTAAAATAAAAAGTAGAACAGCATTTCAGGTTAGCACCCTGCATTGGTCATGAGGCCACCTCCTGGTCAATAAGTGAAAGAACTGGATGGCTGGGGTCCCATATATGAAAGAACCAGCACACTGGCTCAATGGTTAGCACTGGTGCCTTGCAACGCTGGGGTCCTAAGTCCGACCAAGGACAACATCTGCATGGAGTTTGAATGTTCTCCTAGTGTTTACATGGGTTTCCTCCCACACTCCAAAGACATACTGATAGGGAACTTAAATTGTGAGCCCCACTGGGGACAGCGAGTGATGTGTCTGTAAGGCACTGCGGAATATGTCAGCGCTATATAAGTGAGTAAAATAAGTTCTTCCTACTGCTTCCAAAGTAGGGATGGTATCAGGTGGGGCGTGTCCCATATATGAGACCCCAGCTCCTCAGCTCTTACATATATTGACAAAGGGGTGGCCTCATCACTGACGGAGGGTGCTAACTAGAAACATTGCATACTTAAAAGGGGTATTCCCATCTCACAAATGTAGTTTGTATAGTTAGATATAGCCATAGCAATATTATTACTAATAGAATGTATTTATATAAAATGTACCGTTTAGAAGATTTTCCTATTTGTATTTCCATTGTCCCACACACATCAGTCAGGCCGTTGCCCCTAGTTACGACCACCGTGGTCATGTAGTAGTGGTGGCCGGCTTGCTCTTGTTCAGACCCGCTCTGAGGTAACTGCTGTATTGTGAACGCACATTACATGAACATGCGGAGACACATCTTAGGGTTGTAGCATTTTTGTCTGCGCTTCCAGAACGCAGAGAAACGGATCCTGTTCCATGATCAATTCATCTCTATGGAGCAGGATCCATTTATAAAGTCTGCGTTTTGGACGGATCCTGACCATTGTGTTTTGGACTGGTAGCACCCAAAACGCAGACGTGAAAGTACCCTAAGATGTGTCTCCGCATGCTCATGAAATGTGCGTTGACAATACAGCAGTTACCTCAGAGCGGGTTTGAACAGGAGCAAGTCGGCCACCACTACTACATGGCCGCGGTGGTCGTAACCAGGGGCAACGGCCTGACTGATGTGTGTGGGACAATGGATATACAAATAGGCAAATCTTTTAAACTGTACATTTTATATAAGTACATTCTATTAGTAATACTATTGGTATGGCTATATCTAATTATACAAACTACATTTGTGAGATGGGAATACCCCTTTAACTATATATGTTCTATTTATTTTAGTCAAGAAAAAGAACAGGAAATGTCATAGAGCCCAGCAGACCAAAAAAAAAGCACCTCACGGATCGCAATGCTGTGAACATCTAATAGGAGTAAGTTCCAGAGGAGGTACCTTTATCTCAAGAATGGGGTCCCGTTGTGCTGCCAGAAATGGAGAAAAGGCCGCAATGAGCCATTCTAACTCCTCTTTTTAGCGATCGCTGTGGGTCTCAGCACTCAGACCCTCCACCAATCAACACCTCTGATATGTCACTGTGACATAACAAAAGGTAATTTAACTTGTAGATACTCCTTAATCTCTACCTAACATGCACCATACATGTATGCCACGACAGGTCCTTAAAGATGGCACCCTCTCAGAAGCTCAGCAGGTGCCTCAGAACCCGAGTGCCTGCTGCTTTACACGGCTGTGCTTCCGGGCCCAAAATGCTTCCCTGTGCTGACATCGGGGAAGCCGATTGTTTGCTGTGGCAACCTCAGGCCTTCGACAGTGACGCTGCTATGCACACAGCGAATCTCCCACAGACTGCATTAATTCATTGAAGTCTATGGGAGAAGCGATCTGATGATCAAAAGTCCCCTAGGAAGACTTAATATAAAAATTCAAATGACCCCCCCTTTCTCCATATTAATATTAAAGTCAAATAAAAAAATTAACAACTTTAGCACCATCATATCCCAAAATGCCTATACTTTTAAAATATAAATATATTTATAATGTAAGGTAAATATTGTAACGGGAAAAAAAAATAAATCTAAATGGCGATTTGCCTTTTTTGTTGCTTCCCCCACCAAAAAAACAAAAAAATGGAATAAAAACTGACCAAAAAGTCAAAACCCTCTAAAAATTATAGATCGCCACACAAAAAATGAGACCTCAGACAGCTCAATGGATGTAAATATAAAAAAGTTAAAAGGGTTTTCCCAAATCATTTTTTTTTTTTTTTACTGTTGACCTATCCTCTGGATTACTGAGGGTCCAACACCCAGGACCTCCGGCAGCAGCCTTCTTCCTGCTTACCAAACACAGTGCCGTACATTGTATAACGGCTGTGCTTGATATCGCACTCAGCCCCATTCACTTCTATGGAGCTGAGCTGCTCATAGGCCATGTGACTGATGACTGTGTCGTCACTGGCCTAGGAAGGCCGTGGTACTACATCAAGTGCCGATGCCTTCTCAAAGAGCTGATCAGAGGGGATCTCTGATACCAATGACCTACCCAGAGGATAGGTCATCAGTATAAAAATCCTGGAAAACCCCTTTAAAGAGGTCAGAATGTGGTTATGCAAAGAGAAAATACATTTTTTCCAAAGTTTTTATTTTTTCATTAAAAAACAAGAAAAACTATATAAATGTGGTATTGCTGTAATCGTACTGACCCAGAGAATGAACACAACAGGTCAGTTTTACAGCATTATGGACACAGTTAAAGCAAAACCCATAAAACTATGGCATAATTGACTTTTTTCCACTTCCACCCCATTTGGAATTTTATTCCAGTTTCCCACTGGACCGTATGGAATATTAAATTGTGCCCATAGAAAGTACTATTTGTGCAAAAAATAAGCCATCATAAGGCTATCTAAATAGAAAAAAATAATGTATGACTCTGGAAAGCCAGGGAGTAAAAAACAAACAGAAAAAGGAATATTGTCCAGACAGGAAGGGGTTAAATGGGTTGTGTAAAAGTGGGGGGAGGGGTTAGGGCACCCCCTCTCCCAGACCTGTAAAGGGAAGATGACTTAGGGCTTGTTCACATCACCGTTATGGATTCCATTAGGGATGAGCAGATCGACTTCGGATGAAATATCCTTAGTCGATTCACAAAAAACGTCGTTCTAATATTGTACGGAGCGGGAACTCTGTACAGTATTAGAATGTATTGGCTCCGATGAGCTGAAGTTATTACTTTGCGAAGTCTCGTGAGACTTCGCATAATAACTTCAGAAACTGATTTTTACTGTAAAAAAAAAAAAACATTTCCCAAACTTGGGTTGGGTTCCAAGTACTACCTTCTCCTCTGAGCTTCCTCGATGTAAGCACACAGTTTGACATCGCCGCCAATCACTGGCCATGGTGAGACCAGCTCCCCTTGTGTCATATGACCATTTGTTATGACGTAAGGGGCCAGTGACTGGCTGCAGCAATGTCAAACTGTGGGTTTAAATCAATGTAACTCAGGGGAGCATCACAGGCCTGGAGGAGAAGAAGCATGGAAGTCATCTTCCCTTTACAGGTCCAGCCAAGTAGGGTTGAAACGCCAGCAAATCCACAGCATTACAGTCATTTGTGACTCCCCCCCCTAACGGTAATGCCACTTATGATTGAGCAGCCATCCATGACCTTCCTGCTCTGATAGCAGATAGCACTGGCTGCCAACCCACTTGACCTAGTAAGGACACGTGATAGTGTGACGTCAGGAGATCCGTTTCCTGTATGGTGTTTAGCCGCAACCATTGTATAAGTGATGCAAATTCTTCATAGTAGACCTGCTACGGGTGGTCATACCCTACAAAGGGTGAATGAATGGGCAGCACTGAGTTCCCCAGACATTGGTCCACATTTACCAATCCTACAGATGGTGTAAAGTCAACCAGGCTGTGTAGACCTGCACCAGATTTATCGCAGGACTCAGGCTGGATGATACATCTGGTGCAGGGATACACACTTTCCTCTGACTCTATACTAACTACCGGTCGGCTTAGTCGGACATAGAATTTTAGGGTACAGCTACACCATGACAGCCATGTTGGATTTCTTGAGACCCACACACAACAATCCAACAGTAGTTGCTCAACCAGTGCCGGACTTATGCCAGAATTGTGGATCAATTTTGGTGCAAAAATTATACATCTTAGGCCACTCCCCTTTACCTGTAAAGTCCCACCCCCTTGTCAAGCCAGAAAAACGTGTAAAAACCCAAAATGAGCCATTTAACACTTTTTAAGTCAGATTAGTAAATCTCGGCCCCTGGGGCAACTTAGGCTGATCTAGGTGTCCTATCATAGCTACTGTACCTTGCAGCAGATACTCCATCATGTTAATGGCTCCTCCTGATACAGGCATGGTGGTCACAGGGGGAGCCTCCATTGCTACTCCAGGTATTCTCTGAGGCACAAACAGTTTACAATTAGTAACATGTTTCACACTAGGCACACTCACATAACACATTTCCTCCTTATATTTCCCTTTCACACGCCGGCCCCTTCTAAATCTCCGAGATAGTGAACCTCAGGGGGGGAATAAAAGCCGGGGTTACACAGCGCGCTCACCTCAGCTCCAGCACAGGGAAAAGCCTTCAGAACTACAACACCCACAATGCAACAGCCCCGACCCAAACGGCGGTGTCTAGAATGGATTTGCTCCTGGTAGGTGTTGATGTCACGGGAAGAGGCGGAGACTCGTTGTGTTATGGGCGGGGCATCCAGATTACAGAGGAATCTTCAGTGCACGTTGGTCCGGTGAAGATAGTAGTGGATTGTTGTAGGTTAGAGATGTATGTGGAGAGGAGCGATGTTATTTACATAGGACTGCCTATTAGAGGAGACTGGGGAAGGGTAGTGATGTTATTTATATGGGACTATAGTTTAATGAAGACTGGAAGGAAGAGGAGCACTGCTATTTACATAGGACTGCTTATTAGAGAAGACTGGGGAGGGGAGCAATGCTATTTACATAGGACTGCTTATTAGAGAAGACTGGGGAGGGGAGCAATGCTATTTACATAGGACTGCTTATTAGAGAAGACTGGGGATGAGGAGTGATCTTATTTACATAGGACTGCCTATTAGCGAAGACTGGGGGAGGGGAGTGATCTTATTTACATAGGACTATAGAGAAGATTGGAAGAAGAAGAGCAGTGTTATTTACATAGGACTGCTTATTAGACAAGACTGGGGAAGAGGGGCAATGCTATTTATGTTGGAAGGACTGTAGGGAGCTGAATCAATATTTAGGTGGAGCTGAAGGGAAAGGAGTGACTTTATTTACATGGGACTGTATGTTGGAGGGCTAAAGGTAGGGGGGCGATTTTATATACATGGGACTGTGTTTTGGAGGGAGGGGAGCTATATTGTGTACATAGGACTGTATGTTGGAAGGGGAGAGATGTTCTGTAGAATGGGACGGTATGTTGGAGGTGGCCCACATCGGTGTGCACTCTGGTTATATTGTTGCTAATGATTGTGTGACTTTTTTCTCTGACTTTGTTAATGCCCAAGAGCTTGGAGAAGGTGGTCAGTTACTGATGATGCCTGATATGTATTCTCTGAACTACAGCCCCAGCCTGAGCTCCCTCCCCTATTATTTTAATGCCATCATTGCCCCCCCCCCCCCAGTAGTAGTGTGTTTTTTTTTTTCAATATCAGTAATTTACAAAGTGGCTTCAGTTTACAGATTTACAGTTTATACTGTTACCATGATCAGCCCCATTAATCTCTCACCGTGATTTTAGACTATTATCTGCATAATACAAGTTTTTTGTTTTTCTAAACCCTACTCCCCCTTTCCCGAGCTGTACTGTAATATACAGCTTGGACTATATATGCTGACGTGAGTCCTCTCCACTATATTAGCACAGCAGTCTGGACTGTGTATTTCGGCACAGATTTGAGCACTGACAGTGGGGTAATGGGGGCATAAGTTAAAAAATGGTGATCTGTACTACTTCTCATGTCTCACTGCAGATAATAGTCCAAGATGGTGCTGACAGATTCCCTTTAAAGCATGCATAATGCCTGGTATGCTGATCGTGGTGAAGTAAATGAGCCCTCTGTTACGGAAATCTGATGTACGGTAGTAGCAAAATCTTTAATTTTATTCTTATTGCAAACAAATCTAAGCACTGGGAGGCAGGCGTTGCCCCTCAGAGCTAGGCTAGTTTCACACTAGCGCTTTATATCCAGCAGGCTGGGAACGGTCTTCCAGATCTCTCTGCATTCCGGTATTGCCAGAAGCTACTGCGTTGCCGTCTGGTCCCCTTACTTATAATTGGGAGCAGCAGAGATCCGGCCGCAACCTGGAAAATATGCAGAGAATCGGCCACAGCAGTATTCATCAGTCCAATTCTTGGCATATTTGCTGGGTTGTGGCCGGATCTTCTCCAGTCCCCATTATAGTCAATGGGGCTGGCAGGAATCCGGTAGTGTCCGGCAGTGCTGGATCTAGACATCTCCGGCAGGCTGCTGCTTGCCTGAACAGCCTGCGGAGATGTTTAACGCTAGTGTGAAGCTAGTCTTGCACTTCACCTCATACTCACCCCCTGCCGCCTTTACCTTCATGGCCTGATTGACAGGGCTCGGCATCCAGACCTGAAATCTCCTGCTTGCGCTTGCAAGACTTCATTGATGCATGCACGGTTGATTTTATGAGACTCTTCCCCGCTGAGATCTGCATGGTGCAAGGGCCGATGATGTCATTTTCATAAAGGAGAAGACACTCCTGGGAGAAGACTGATGTCATGTGATTGAGCCTTGTGATTTCAGGGCCAGACATCTGTCAATCAGGCTACGAGGGGCATGACGATGGGGGAGAGGAAGAGGAGCATCACTCCGAGGAGCTAGGCCAGCCCCGAGTACTCTAAGCACCTAATTTGCATAAGACTAAAAATAAAGATTTTGTGGTAAAGGTACATCTGTCTGCAGCGGTCAAGGCTCATTTTATTAATTTAATTATTTTATTCTTGATCATCCCTACCAGGCAGTATGCTGGTCTAATATGGTGGATCATGGTAAAAAATGCTCTTTTAGTTTTATATATAAACATAATTTTATTTTTCCATAGTGTATTTGTAGTTTTATATTTTAATAAAAGTTGGACAAGACCGTTGAGATTTTTCTTTTTTTTCTTTTTTTTCTTTTTTTTTTTTACGACAGTAAATCTGGACTAAAACTAGACTGAAAATTAACTTCCAGTCGGATCCTTATTATTGATATCTGGACAAACTTGAGATAGGCTCCTTTTCTTCACACATTAATTTTTCTGGTATTTTTTACACTTAAAAAAAACACCAGAAAAAGTGATGGTTTTTTTTTTAGCAAAGTTTTACTCCGACTGTGACTAGACTCCCCATGTTTTTATTACTCAGGTCCCATGTTCACAGTGCCATCGCACTTCCATAATATTTGATGACAACGCTATTCACTCCAATGGACTGCATTACAAATCAATAGAGAGTGTTACACAACAGTTCTAAAACAGCACTGTGGTTTCCACATAGAAGATGACCCATATGTGAACAGGGCCCAACCCATTCTTGCAAAATGATGTAACCGTAAATCGAGATTCCAAGTGATTTAAAGGGGTTGTCCGAGTTATGAAAAAAATATAGTACTGTAAATCTGATGGGCAGTAATATATAACTAAGTTAAGCAAATTTTAGGCAAAAAAAAATATATTTCCTCATTTCCCTGGTTCTCTTCTGGCCTTTGTTTACCTGCAGTAATAATCTCTGCCCCCCCCCCCCTCCTGCTCTGCAAAGGCAGTGAATACAAGAGCTGCCCTGAGTGATATGTCTGCAGGAATACTTAGCAGCATGTTGTATGTGTAGGACTACAAGTCCCAGCTGTACAATGACACTGCTGATACACATAGGATTTCCCCCCTACCTGTTCTTGTGCAATACTGTACAGATCACCTCCAGATCAGCTCCGGTCAGTTGTGTGTCTGTAGGGTGAGGGTCTTTATTGCCTGCAGCTGCTCTTGTAAAGCCTTGAGTGTGTTCTGGCTGAAGGGGTTAATGTTTTATCTGAAAAAAATCCAGGGAGATAGCAGCCCGGCAGAGCAGGGAGCCATGGCCAGCACAGTGACATCTTGTGTACAGGCTCTTATCTGCTTTTGCACGAATACAAGATTAGCCGGCAAAGAAGCTGACATCACAGGTCATGTGACCCTGAGTGAAATCTGAGAAACCAGCAAGTTTAGAAGCAGAAAGTATATGGAAAAGCTGTTGTATTTGACTAGTTAGAAACATACAAAGGACAAAAATAATAACTCGGACAATCACTTTAACACTTCTTCATGTATTGTTGCATGGATTGCTCAGAAGTGTTATCCACAATGGGAACCAGCTGTAATATACAGCTGGGCTCCTGCTACAATGGTCAGGTTCGAAAATAGTTCCATTACCACCTGTTTAACCTATTAGATGCCACAGTCAATGGTGATTTTACTCCTAATCATGGCTTTTATTCTTGGAAAAAATACACTATAAATAATTGGTTTCTCAGCACCCATAGCAACTTAAGTTAATGCATGGAGAACACCCTCTAAAAATGGGGGGGGGGAACCCTGCAAGAATTGTAGTTTCCAGGCTGTCCCCATGGCAGCACCACAGAGGGTTGCCAATCTAGACCTCTGTAGGGAAGAAGGCATAGAGAAGTTACTATGCCTCTCCCACCTCCACCTTCCATTGTTCTTTCAGTTCCTACAGAGGACGTGTGTCAGAGGGATCCTTGTTTTGGGGAAGACATGTATAGTCTGACCTGCTTTCTGCGTCTCCCTAAGACCTCATTCACACATACTTGGACCACGTATGTGTGAATGAGGCCTTGGGGCTCATGCACACGGCCGGCAAACAGCGGGTCCACAATACACGGGCAATGGCTGTGTGCATCCCACATCATGGATGTGGACCCATCTGGGAGTTGCGGTGCGGAGGCATGGATCAGAAGCCCACGGAACCACTATGGAGTGCTTCTCGTGGGTTTTCTTTCCTTGCCTCTGCATTGCAAAAAAGTAGAGCATGCACTAATTTTTTGAGATGCGGACTGTCAGGTTCGGATTGCGTACGATTTAAGTCAATGGGTCTGCAATCTGCATGTGGCGGCCCCACGGTCGGTGCCCATTCGTGTGCATGAGGCCTTACCCCATCTAGCTAGGCAAGCACCTCTCTGGGCAAAATTCCCCTAGCATCCCCACTACCCACATGCTGTGAGATTCTCCTTATGGGGATCTCCTAAGGCTACTTTCACACTAGCGTTTTTAAATTCCGGTATTGAGTTCCGTTATAGGGGCTCAATACCGGAAAAAAACGCTTCAGTTTTGTCCCCATTCATTGTCAATGGGGACAAAACTGAACTGAAGACAACGAATGCTCCTGAAAGCATTCCGTTCCGTCTTCAGACCGGAGGACAAACCGCAGCATGCTGCGGTTTGCTCTCCGGTCCAGGCATCCGCACCAAGACGGATCCGGAATGACCCCCAATGCAAGTCAATGGGGACGGATCCGTTTGGTGTGGACACACCAGTAATCCGGATCTGTCCTCCATTGATTTCCAATGGGGGGTCATTCCGGATCCGGCATACATACACACAGACATGCATACATACACACAGACATACAAACAAACATACAGACATACATACAAACATACAGACATACATACATACATACTCACATACTCCCGGGACGCCGGCAGAACGTCTTCACGCGCCTCCTGCGCGCTGCGATGACATTTCCCCACTGCGCCCAGCAGAGGGCGCTGTGGGGAATCGTCATCACTGCGCGCAGGAGGCGCGTGAAGACGTTCTGCCGGCGTCCCGGGAGTATGTGAGTATGTATGTATGTCTGTATGTTTGTATGTATGTCTGTATATTTGTTTGTATGTATGTCTGTGTGTTGTTTTAATGTGTGTCATGTGTGGGGCCGGAGCGCTGCTCCGGCTCCACACATGTATAGCGTTAGCACGGATCCGTCGGCACCCTTTAGGTGCCGGATCCGTGCTAACGCTAGTGTGAAAGTAGCCTAAGTTTGTTCCTGACTGAGTGTCCAGGGTCCATTGTGCTGCTTCCCCCTAACCTGTTACATGTGCACTTGGCAGCTGAAGGCATCTGTGTTGGGCCTATGTTCTTATCTGTCTGCATTGTTGAGAAAAATGGTTTAATATATACAGATGAGCCTGTAGGAACAATGGAGGCGTTGCTGTTACACCTATAGCCTCTGTTCACTTTGTAACAGCTGCATCCTCTGCAAAGGTGTGAGGACATTTAGGCCTCTTTCACATGATGCATCAGGAAGCAATCCATTTTTCACGCAAGCCCCATTCTTGGAGCAACGTCCCTGTTGCTCTTAGAGGCTCATTTGCATATATTAAAACTTCATTTTTCTCAGCAATGCGAGCACATATGAACATGGGAGCAACACAGGTGTCTTCAGCTGCCAAGTGCACATGTAACAGGTCAGACAGTTTCATAGGTACAAATCTGCTGACAGATGCCTTTTATTACTGAATACACTAATGCTTAGGACATACCAAATATTTCACCTTCTGAATTGCAAAGAGTGAAATCTGCTTCAGATATTTGCAACATAAATTGTCATGCGGCGGATTTAAAATCCACACTGCATATCAATATGTGTGGATTTTCCATTTCAAAATCTCTACCACATGCAGTGTTCCCGCTGTAAGAGTTAATGTCACTATATTTTGTGCATTATATGTCCCGTTGGCTGTATATTCAGAGAGTGGGAGTTTCCCTAGCTGCTGTTACTAGACAGGAATGGCACTTCCCCTTCCTCTCATAGCCATTCCCTCACTCCTTTGCCATTGTCTGGAGCTGTTAATCAAAGCAGCCAGGGAGGGACTGGCCACAGAAATTAGTGTAACTCAAGTTCAACGAGAGCAGTCATGACGGCCTTACTGCACCAAAGGTCTCATTTGCATATTAAAATGGAAACTTGGATAAAAAAAAAACCGTATAAAAGAAAAAAATAGTCCAGTACTCAAAGCATATATTCTATATTATTTAATGAGACCATATATATAATAGACTGAAAAGAATATAAAATCAAATTGATAAATGTAAAGCACAAAAATGACAATAAGAACAATTACAACCCCAGTTCAGTAACTAACAGTAAAATAAGGTACAGTTAACTGCAGACCCATCGGCTAATAGATTAAATGTACAACATGTTTTATTGAATTTTACTCATTTTGGGCTACAAATCATTTTTTATAAAAATCTTTATTAAAATGCAAAAAGAAGCAATGCAACAGCACTCTGCAAACACAAATAACAAAGTAAATACAATTGTGCCATAGAAAATATACTAGTGCTAATACTACGTTATGTGGGATTCTTGGCAAATACATTTTGTACAGTTATTTGTGCCTGTCCACCAGCATCAAAGCAATCTCTTTAGGACAACAACCTACATAAATACTAAGGCTATTTTCATACCTGTGGCATTAGGCTCCGGCAGGCTGTTCCGGTGGGTGAATAGCCCTCCCGATCCGTGCTGCCACAGGTGCACATGTGGGGCCGGAACTACGCTCCGGCCCCATTCAGTGTAATGGGGGCGGGCCGTGGATCCGGCCGCAGCACGGCAACCCCTGCTGAGAGGCGGTCGGAACGAAAGTACATGTTGAATTTTCGTTCCAGCCGCCTCTCGGCAGGGGTTGCCGTGCTGCGGCCGGATCCGCAGCCCGCCCCCATTACAGTGAATGGGGCCGGAGCGTAGTTCCAGCCCCACACGTGCACCTGCAGCAGTATGGAATCCGGCGGGCTGTTCACCCACCGGAACAGCCTGCCGGAGCCCCGTGCCGCAGGTGTGAAAAGGGCCTAACTCTGCTTGTGCTGTACTGGCCTCCATTAAAAGGTTTGTTTCACTTCAGCAAATGGCATTTATTATGTAGAGAAAGTTTATACAAAGCACTTTATAATGTATTGTGATATACTGCATTGCCTCCTTTACTGGCTGGATTCATTTTTCCATCACATTATACACTGCTTGTTTCCATGGTTACAACCACCCTGCAATCCATCAGTGGTGCTTGCACACTATAGGAAACAGCAGCGTGCTTCAATGGTCCCGGACACCAAATAGGCCGGTGCTTTTTCCTATAGTGTGCAAACACAACCAGCACTGATGGATTGCAGGGTGGTCATAACCATGGAAATGAGGAGTGTATAATATGATGGACAAATTAATCTAGCCAGCAAAGGAGGCAATATGGACAATCACAATACATTAGTAAGTGCCTTGTATTAACTTTGTCTACATGATCAATTCCATTTGCTGAAGTGAGACAGCCCCTTTAAATTCAGGGAATGCAGCTTCCAAATGCATTGTGAGCTCACACTATGTTATACCTCTTTTGGTGCCAATTATTAAAAATGTTCAGCTGTTTCTGAGATACAAGTGTTTGCAAGATGTCACTTTGTGTTTTCTTTGAATCCCATCATCTGACAGCTCATGTGTAGTTTTTATCTCTGATGTCCTGACCTCATAAACACTTATTTAAGCCATATTATTATCAGGTTGATAACAATTGAGCTATAATGAGTTTTAAGAGGTCAGAATATCAGAGATGAGAGCTCTACACGAACCATCAGCTGATGGGATTCAAAGAAAACAGAACGTAACAGGTTGCAAACAGTTTTTAGCTTTGTATCTCAGAAACAGCTTAATTTATTTGAAATTTACTTTATCTAGGGCTGGTGTAGTGGTATGGGAGTTGGTGCATCATACAGACACTATGTAAAAATGAAGTTTGGTTTGTTTGTGATCATCTGATTACGGATACTAATAAAAATCTTATATTTGTGTTATTTTGGTGCGCTCCATTCTTTGTACATGTGTACTTTGGCCTTTTGTTTAGCTTGTCTTTATGTGGGATTCTTGGCAAATACATTTTGTACAGTTATTTGTGCCTGTCCACCAGCATCAAAGCAATCTCTTTAGTTTTTATCTCTGATGTCCTGACCTCATAAACACTTATTTAAGCCATATTATTATCAGGTTGATAACAATTGAGCTATAATGAGTGTTTATGAGGTCAGGAGATCAGAGATGAGAGCTCTACACGAACCATCAGCTGATGGGATTCAAAGAAAACAGAACGTAACAGGTTGCAAACAGTTTTTAGCTTTGTAGCTCAGAAACAGCTTAATTTATTTGAAATTTACCTTATCTATGGGAGTTGGTGCATCATACAGACACTATGTAAAAATGAAGTTTGGTTTTAATTGTTTGTGATCATCTGATTACGGATACTAATAAAAATCTTGTATTTGTGTTATTTTGGTGCGCTCCATTCTTTGTACATATGTACTTTGGCCTTTTGTTTAGCTTGTCTTTAGCACATGGGTAGCACCCCCATAATTCGTATCTTGTAGTGCCCACTTACTTTTTCTGTTTTTTAATTCTGCTAATAGGACATCAAAAAGCTTCCACTGTTGTTAGCAGTGATTTCAGTCCCTCGTCATCAAATACTGCACCCATACAAAAACAACAAATAACATCTACCAGCAAAGCTCCCACAACGCCTCCTTAGACCTCTCAACCATGCTTATTTCCTTTGAATTTTATTGTTTCAATATTATTTCAGCACATTTATTGGTGTTGTTTTTCTAGAGATGCACTTTATCCCTTTTCTTGCTATTTGCTGTCGCATTAGACATGTTTTTGGTCTGAACATTACACTTTAAGCACTGGGCACCTTAACTTTAGCGTATTTTCATAGTGTCTTGGGGGGTTGGGAATCTCATATTTGAATTTTATTTTATCGGGCTGGTGTTGTATGGAGGTTAGTGCATCATACAAATTCCCTATATAAAAATGAAATGTGTTTTTTTAATTGGTTTTAATAGTTTGTGATCATGTGATTGTGTTATGTAGGTGCACTTCATGTGTACTTTAGTCCTCTTAGGCTACTTTCACACTGGCGGCAGGCCTGATCCGGCAGGTGAAGGGTGCTGCCGGATCAGGCCTGCCGCAGTGACATGTGTGGAGCCGGAACCGCGCTCCGGCCCCACACATGTCACACAGTACATACATACACATAAACATAAACATACACACACATATAGACAAACAAACACACATACATACTTACATGCTCCCGGCAGGTCTTCGGAGCGTCGGAGGGACAGGACGGCTCGCACAGGTGACGATTCCCCACAGCGCCCTCTGCTGGGCGCCTGGTGGAATCGTCATCTGTGCGCGCCGTCCTGTCCCTCCGACGCCCCGAAGACCTGCCGGGAGCATGTAAGTATGTATGTGTGTTTGTATGTCTATATGTCTGTGTCTGTATGTGTGTATGTGTAGCCGGATCCGTAATGAACTCCATTGAAAGTCAATGGAGGGCGGATCCGGTTACCATTATGGTCACACCAGACGGATCCACCCCCATTGACTTGCATTGGGGGTCATTCCGGATCCGTCTTGGTGCAGATGCCTGGACCGGAGAGCAAACCGCAGCATGCTGCGGTTTGTTCTCCGGTCTGAAGACGGAACGGAATGCTTTCTGGAGCATTCCGTTGTCTTCAGTTCAGTTTTGTCCCCATTGACAATGAATGGGGACAAAACTGAAGCGTTTTATTCCGGTATTGAGCCCCTATGACGGAACTCAATACTGGAATTTTAAAACGCTAGTGTGAAAGTAGCCTTAGCAGAACTGATTGTAGCTCTGCTAATGCGTATTGACTTAAAGGGGTATTTCCATCTCACAGGTGTAGTTTGTATAGTTAGATATAGCCATACCAATATTATTACTACTAGAATGTATTTATATAAAATGTACCGTTTAGAAGATTTCCCTATTTGTATATCCATTGTCCCACACACATCAGTCAGGCCGTTGCCCCTAGTTACGGCCATGTAGTACTGGTGGCCGGCTTGCTCTTGTTCAATCCCGCTCTGAGGTAACTGCTGTATTGTGCACGCACATTACATGAGAATGTGGAGACATCTTAGGGTTGGAGCATTTTTGTCTGCGTTTCCAAAATGCAGAAAAACGGATCTTTTTCCAAGATCAATTCATCTCTATGGAGCAGGATCCGTTTATAAAGTCTGCGTTTTGGACGGATCCTGACCATTGCGTTTTGGACTGCGTTTGGTAACGTCCAAAACGCAGATGTGAAAGTACCCTAAGATGTGTCTCCGCATGCTCATGTAATGTGCGTTTACAATACAGCAGTTACCTCAGAGCGGGTTTGAAAAGGAGCAAGTCGGCCACCACTACTACATGGCCGCGGTGGTCGTAACCAGGGGCAACGGCCTGACTGATGTGTGTGGGATAATGGATATGCAAATAGGCAAATCTAAACAGTACATTTTATATAAATACATTCTATTAGTAATACTATTGGTATGGCTATATCTAACTATACAAACTACATTTGTGAGATGGGAATACCCCTTTAAAGGGAGTCTGTCACCTCCATATGCCCATATAAAGCACTTAAATAGCCCCATAGCAGATGTAATCACAAATGTAATGGTACCTTTGGCGCTTTCTTTTGACCTTTAGAAGTTGGAAAAGAGTAGTTTAAATGATATGCAAATGATCTGTTGGAAGTGCCCGGAGGCGGCGTTTACTGGCGTGGAGCCCGGGCTCCTGTGCTTTTTTTTTTTTACATATTTTCCCCGCCTCAGCCTGCCCTGCATCTTACTCGGGTCCTCCTTCTGTGCCGGCGAGATCCCGCGCCTGCGCAGTCTCTCGCCGGGCCGGGGCATGCGCATTGCGATGCCCATTTTGGGCACGGCATCGCCAAAGTCACTGCACATGCGCCGGCCAACGGCGCAAAACCTGAAACATGCAGTGCGCATGCCCCGGCCCGGCACAGAAGGAGGACCCGAGTCAGGTGCAGGGCGGGCAGAGGCAGTGACTGGGGCGGGGAAAATTTTAAAAAAGCTCAGAAGCCCGGGCTCCACGACAGTAAATGCCGCCTCCAGGCACTTCCAACGGATCATTTGCATATCATTTAAACTACGTTTTTCCAACTTCTAAAAGTCAAAGGAAAGCACCAAAGGTACCATTACATTTATGATTACATCTGCTATGGGGCTATTTAAGTGCTTTATATGGGCATATGGAGTTGACAGACTCCCTTTAATATGATTTCATCTGGAGGAATAGACTTGAATTGTATTCAGTAGCCTGATTCTATAACTTGAAGGACCCATAAGTTTTGAGTTATGTGGGACCAGGATGGGGGTAATTCTTCCCCCCACTCTGGTGTCATTGTTTACTTGTTGTAATTGTTGAGTATCATGTATGTAACTTCCCTGCAAGTGACAGGGGTGCAACTGCCAGGGATTGATTTACTCTACTCACCCAATCTTGCTTGCCCCTTCACCCAAGCCGCAAATTGAACACAAATCTCACCCTAACACAGCCTTCCACTCACCCAAAAGACTGCTACCACCTAGTGCATTAAAATTCATTAGGTGCCAATAGGTACCCCAACAATGCCCTACTCGTAGACAGTAACACAAACCATAATTATACAGCACAACAAAGAAATAAACACATGTAGGTGCAAACAGATGCATCCTCCAACACTTTCATGACTCCGTTCTCGATATAGGTGCGGGTCCCAGTGGTGAGGATATCCTAGCGATATGTCCCCATTATCTGTGATGACTCAAACCCCTTTAATTCATATTCCTAGTAGAGCCAGGCAGGCTTTGGACCACAGGCTTGCCTGGGCTTCATGAATCTCTATGGGTTTGAGTGTAATGAACAGAACAAATCTCATTAACAATTCTAAATTCACCACTAGATGGTAGTTTTCTGATAGGTCAAGGCTAATTGGATTATAAAGGGGATGTTTATCCCCCACACAGCTTTCTAGACTCATCAGGGCTGATGGGCCTCCATTATCATATCTAATATTGGCTATGGCAAAATTATAAAATGAGGTATAAAATCACACAACAGATAACATATGCTACAGGGTAGGCTTTCTATTTATGGAAATAAGCAGGAAACTTCTCCACTTGCCTCCTCATGGTAACTCCATCTCAGGTTTTCCAGGATTTCTATAACTGATTACCTATTCTCTGAATAGGTCATCGGTATCTGATCAGTGGGGGTTCTGACATCTGGGACACCCACCAATCAGCTGTTTCAGAAGGCAACTGCGCCTAGGCCATGTGACAGATGAACGTGTCGTCATTGGCCTTGGAGATTCTGTGAGAAGTCTATGGCCGCTGCCTTCTCAATCAGCTAATCGGCGGTGGTCCTGGGTGTCGGACCCCCAACTATCAGATACCAATGACCTATCCAGAGGATATCAGAAATCTCAGAAAACCCCTTTAACAATAAAATGCGGACTACAAACCCATTGAAGTCAATAAGTCCACAAAAAATGAGGATTCAACATGGACAGTATCTATATTTTGCCAATCCACAATTTGCAGACTGCAAAATTCATATGGTCATAAGTATGAGGCCTAAAGTGTCTGATCCTGGTGCTGTTATCTTGGTTTACAAAAATGCTGTACAGTGGTCCCTCAAGATACAATATTAATTGGTTCCAGGACGACCATTGTATGTTGAAACCATTGTAAGTTGAGTAATCGGTTCCAAAGCCCCCAAATGTCATCCAAGATAAGAGAAAATGAATATTTAAGAAAAATAAGCAGATAACTAAGACATAAAACAAGTCCTTACATATAACAGTCAGGAACAGCTGATAACTAGCATCTAATATAGCTATTGTACCAGAGAAGTGGCCGTGATTGGATATGGGTCTGAGACATTGTATGTTGAGTCTGGTTTCAACTTACGATGTCAGAAAAGACTATTATATGCCAAACATATTGTATCCTAAAGGCCATTGTATCTTGAGGGATGAGTGTATTTTTTCTGTATATTTGTCCCTTTTTTCTGCTGACTTTTCCAGGATTTTGTTCAGGACTGGACCAATAACATAAGATCCAGAAAAGAGAATGGAGCATGATTTGTTTTTTTTAGATGGGACATTCCGTGACCAGGTCTTGACCAGAGAGATAGTCTGGCAGCATTGCATTCTGCAGAGGTATCAGCCATAAATGCTGTGACCATCCTCAAAAGAAGTATAGCCTCTAGGATTTCTAATCTGGATGTCTTAATTTCCAACAGTGTGTTTCCAGCTGTATTTCCAGCTGGTTTAGCCACAAAAACATTGACCTGACAACACATGTTGCAGCTACATTGGTAGATATTATGGATAAATATTCTTCCTATTCACTCTCAGAATCAGAGCCCATGTCTTGTCTAGGTTTATTCGCCCAAGAAAGGAGAGTAAGAGGCACTCTGGGGAGTCATGGTGGACATAGAAGCCTGGACCTCTTTGCAAATCATAAGTCTCAGTCAGGGCCGGAACGACCAGTAGGGAAAGATAGTTGCCCACCTAGGGTCGTCACCTCAGTACCCATAAGAAGGGTGCAATCAGGGCCGCATCTGCAGATGTTCAGCCTCATAGGACTCAGAGCGCTAGGCCTGAAGCCTATCAGGCAGTAAAATGACACAAAAGGGACTTCACCGTGATCTTCTGTGCTGGTTCTCATGATCACGTCATTGCACAAGGGATGCGGTAACTGAGGCCACAGATCTGAAGAGGTCAGTGGCCTGCATCACAGACGATAGTGGAGAACAGGAGAGAAGTGAATGTTTTTTTAATACTATACACCAGCGCTACTGGGGGCACTGGGGGAATGGGGCAGTGAAGCATTATATATACCTGGCAGTAAAGAGGGGGTCATTACATACTGGTACTATGGGTGGCACTACTGGGGAGGCATTATATGCTGGTACTAAGGGGGCACTACAGGGGGATCATTATATCTATATACTGGCACTATTAGGGGGAGATGGAGGAGCAATATATACTAGCACTACAGGGTGGATGGAGGAGCATTATATACTGGCTCTACAGGGGGGCATTATATAAATATACTGGCACTACAAGGGGGGGCGGAGGAGCATTATATACTCATACTAAATAGGGGCATTATGTATATACTGGCACTATGGGGGATGGAGAAACATTATATACTGGCACTACAGGAGAGCATTATATATATACTGGCACTATGGGGGGCAGAGGAGCATTATATACTGGCACTACAGTAAGGCACAGGGGGTACTACAGGAGGGGCATTATAAATACTGGGGGCACTATGGTGATATTATTACTACTGGGGGTACTGTGGGTGCATTATTGTGTGCAGTGCACCAAGATTCATAGCTAATCCCTTCTGTTAAACAAAAAGAAGCGCATACAGCACCCTTCAGTAAAACAAAAAAAACCTGTGTGCGCTGCTGCAGGAGTTGTGTCCAAATGACTCCTTAGTCGAACAAAAATAAAGAAATTTGGCAGTGCCAATAAAGTAGTGGAGGGAAAAAATGCATGTTGTGGCAGTCCAAACACATGCTTTTTAATACCTTCTGTTAGCTGAAGATTTACTGTGCGTCAGTATTACAGGTCACTTGTTACCATCAGGTCTAATTTATTGCCTCGGACATAACCGTGCAGTACCCCAAGATTCAAATAGTGGCCCCGTGACAGAGTGGGGGGGCAACAGCAGTGGCAGTAAGGCTGTGTTCAAATTAATGTTTATTTTTCCGTTCTTCTAAGCTGAAAACTAAAAAAAAAAAGAATCCTGTATTTTGAGCATCCATAAAGCCTCTTTCAGACAGTATTTGATCAGTAATTGTGAGCCAAAACCAGGAGTGTGTCGTAAACAGAGATAAAATGTAATAGAAATATCCAAATCTCTTCTGTGTTTTGGATCCACTACTGCTTTTGGCTTACAAATACTGATCAAATACTAACCGTGTGAAAGAATACAGGATCTTTTTTTTTTCTGTTCATCTGACAGATAAGAAGAACGGAAAAATAAACGGTGATATCAACATGGACAAATAGGGACAATAGTTGCCCTGTAATTGAATGGGTGGGGATAGGGTCCAACCAGAGGCGTAGCTAGAGGTTCAGCACAGGGGGGGCGAAACATACTTGAGTGGGCCCCCCACTTGGCTTCCCAAACGCACGTTTCCAACTTCACAGGCACATACTACTAGTTGTGGTTATAATATTGTATTAGAAAGATGACTATATAAACTGCTAGATAATCTATGCTGTTAAGTACAGTACAATAGACTTTCTACCTACCCTACTGTAAATACACTACCATATAATGCAGTAAAATATAGGAGTAATAGGATTAAAAAACAACGGGACTCCTATGTTAAAGGAAACCTGTCCCCAGTTTTTACATCACTAAACTAACAGTCCCCTGCCCCATCAGACCTCAGATCATCAGAATGTGCCCCCATCAGACCTCAGATCATCAGAATGTGCCCCCATCAGACCTCACATCAGCGTATTGTGCCCCCATCAGACCTCAGATCAGCGTATTGTGCCCCATCAGATCTCAGATCAGCGTATTGTGCCCCCATCAGACCTCAGATCAGGTATTGTGCCCCCATCAGACCTCAGATCATCAGATGTGCCCCCATCAGACCTCAGATCATTCAGGAATGTGCCCCCATCAGACCTCACATCAGCGTATTGTGCCCCCATCAGACCTCAGATCAGCGTATTGTGCCCCCATCAGATCTCAGATCAGCGTATTGGTGCCCCCAACAGACCTCGGATCAGCCTACTGTGCCCCCATCAGACCTCAACATCAGCGTATTGTGCCCCATCAGACCTCAGATCAGCGTATGTCCCCCATCAGATCTCAGATCAGCGTATTGTGCCCCCATCAGACCTCGGATCAGCCTACTGTGCCCCCATCAGACCTCACATCAGCCTACTGTGCCCCCATCAGACCTCAGACCAGGGCCGTATTGTGCCCCATCAGACATCAGATCAGCATATTGTGCACCCATCAGACCTCAGATCAGCAGATATGTGCCCCCATCAGAACCTCACATCAGCCTACTGTGCCCCCATCAGACCTCAGATCAGCGTATTGTGCCCCCCATCAGACCTCAGTTCAGCGTATTGTGCCCCCATCAGACCTCAGATC
Source organism: Rhinella marina (assembly GCA_900303285.1). Classification (NCBI taxonomy): domain Eukaryota; kingdom Metazoa; phylum Chordata; class Amphibia; order Anura; family Bufonidae; genus Rhinella; species Rhinella marina. The sequence continues at coordinate 89,661 of ONZH01023598.1, read as the reverse complement.
AGCGTATTGTGCCCCCATCAGACCTCAGATCAGCGTTATTTGTGCCCCCATCAGACCTCAGATCAGCGTATTGTGCCCCCCATCAGACCTCAGTTCAGCGTATTTGTGCCCCCATCAGATCTCAGATCAGCGTATTGTTGCCCCCATCAGACCTCAGTATCAGTGTATTGTGCCCCCATCAGACCTCAGATCATCAGAATGTGCTCCCAATCAGACCTCAGGATCATCAGAATGTGCCCCCATCAGACCTCACATCAGCGTATTGTGCCCCATCAGACCTCAGATCAGCGTATTGTGCCCCCATCAGAATTCTAGATCAGCGTATTGTGCCCCCATCAGACCTCAGATCAGCGTATTGTCCCCCCATCAGACCTCAGTTCAGCGTATTGTGCCCCCATCCAGACCTCAGATCAGCGTATTGTGCCCCCATCAGACCTCAGGATCAGCGTATTGTGCCCCCATCAGAACCTCAGATCAGCGTATTGTGCCCCCCCATCAGACCTCAGTTCAGCGTATTGTGCCCCCATCAGATCTCAGATCAGCGTATTGTGCCCCCATCAGACCTCAGATCAGTGTATTGTGCCCCCATCAGCACCTCAGCATCATCAGAATGTGCTCCCATCAGACCTCAGATCATCAGAATGTGCCCCCATCAGACCTCACATCAGCGTATTGTGCCCCCATCAGACCTCAGATCAGCGTATTGTGCCCCCATCAGATCTCAGATCAGCGTATTGTGCCCCATCAGACTCAGATCAGCGTATTGTGCCCCCCATCAGACCTCAGCTTCAGCGTATTGTGCCCCCATCAGACCTCAGATCAGCGTATTGTGCCCCATCAGACCTCAGATCAGCGTATTGTGCCCCCATCAGACCTCAGATCAGCCTACTGTGCCCCATCAGACCTCAGATCAGCCCACCCAGCCACATAGGATTAAAATAAAAAACCTTACTTACCTGTTCTGCCGCTGCGGCTGCCCTCCGGTCCGCGCTCTGCTCTCTTCCCTGGCCCGCGCACACTATGACCTGACGCTGCGTGCAGCGTCAGGTCATAGTGGCGCGCCCACCAGGGAAGAGAGCAGAGCGCGGACGGAGGGCAGCCCAGCGCAGAACAGGTAAGTAAGGTTTTTTATTTTAATCCTATGTGGCTGGGTGGGCTGATCTGAGGTCTGATGGGGGTCCCTAAATACAAGTGAGCGCTTCCATAATGGAAGCGCTCACTTGTATTCGCCTGATTCTGGGCCCCCCTGAGTCACTGGGCCCGGAGCCGTCGCCCCCCCTGCCCCCCCGGTAGCTACGCCACTGGGGTCCAACAGTAGTGGCAGTGACAGGGAAAATAGTGGCCCCATGACATGGTGTGGATGGGAGGCAGCAGGAGTTACAGTGACAATAGTTGCTCCATGACAGAGTAGGGAGACGGGGCAGCAGCAGTAGCATACAGCACAGGATGGTGGCAGATCACAGTAGTGGCAGGACCCAAAAACAGCAGCATGCATATCCTTTCAAAAATGTAACATGTACATATTAGTAGGCAAAGAAGCCCCATTGTGGGAATGGCAGTAGAGGCAGCAAGTGGGTAGAATCAGGCGAATGGCAGCATCAGAATGGTGGCAGCAGGACATGGCCAGAAGTAATTTTTGCATTTTGCAGAATATTCCGATGTGGCAGCACAATATAGTATGATCATTAGTGGCAGAATGATCTATTCTGTTGCATCAAGCACCATCGCCTGGAAATACGGATTGATCAATGCTTTATTCATCTTTATGAAGGTTAGTCTTTCAACATATAGGGAGGAAAGGTGGTTCTCTTAGAGGTAACTATGCCCCCCGTCGCACTGAACACCCGCTCTGATGCCACACTACTGGCTGGGCAGGAAGGCATGCTCATGGCAAACTTGGCCAGTTGTGGCCACACTTCAAGTTAGCTTGCCCCGTAGTCCAGGGAATCTTGGATCATGGGTGCAGTCCAAGTATGCCACCATCTGCAGTTTGAGGTTCTGCTGCATGTCCTGCTGCTACTGCTGCTGGGTGGATGATTTCTTCAGTAGGCGTCTGAAGAAAACTGCTCATCACTCCAGACTGAAGTTGCCGCATATCGAGCTGGTGCTGCTTCTGCAAATCCCCCACAACCACCACATGACAGCATGCATCTAGCCATTTGCGCAAAGGACTCAGAGGGCCCACCCTGCCTCGATCTCTACTGCATACTGCCACGGTCTGTCGGGGTAATCTGCATCGTCTTTGTCATCACCCTCTAGGTCCTCCTGCTCCTCTCCTGTTGCTTGGGCAGATAAACCAACTAGTTATGTATACATTTCCTGGGCGTTTATGTCCTCCTCCACTGCCAGTTAATCCTCCTAGGGGCTCAGGGGGCCACGAAATGGAGGTGCCATATCTTCTGCCCCCTTGTCAATCAGATTTGTCAGCATCCCCACCAGGATGTGAAGGAGTGGAATGACATCGTTAATGCCATAGTTCTGCCAACTGACAAATAAACTGGCCTCCTCAAAGAGTCTGAGCAAAGGGCATGTTTCAAGCATGAGCTGCCACTGGCTAACGTGGAAGGTACACTGGGGAGTAGACCTGTTCGTCTGCAGCATTAATAAATCGTTGACTGCCTTTCTCTGCTCATATAGGCGGTCTAACATATGGAGGATGGAGTTCCAACAGGTGGAAACGTTGCATATCAGGTGATGTTGCGGAGGAGCATTTTGCCTTTGCAGCTCAAGGAGGGCGTGTTTTGCACGGTAAGAGTGGCTGAAGTGTCACAGTTTCCTGGACAATAGGGACAGCTCTTGCAGGTCATTGGAAGACTTGAGGAATCGGGTGTCAACAAGATTGAAGACGTTCGCCATGCAGGGCGCATCGGTCAGCCCTCTCTGACGCAGCACAGACAAAATGTTCTTCCCATTATTAGTAACCATGGCTCCAATGTCCAGTTGGCAAGGAGACAGCCAGTATTCGATTTCTTTATTATAACGCGAAGCAGTTCCTCCCCGGTGTGGCTCCATTCGCCCAAGCTGATGAGTTGCAGAACTGCTGGAGGACGACTGTGAACTGTTCCTACCGTGGAGGGTGAGGACAAGGTGGAGAATGAGGAGGCAGAGGAGGACATTGGTGCTGAAATCCCACGATTACAACATCAAGGCGGCATTGCCATCACCTGGCCAAGTTGCAGGTGTGCCTGGGCTGGAACCAACTTGGCTAGGTGCATGTTCAGCTTCTGTGCCGTTGAATGAATGCACACATACTGTTGTCTTTTTGCAATCACCTCAGTGATCGATTGCTGTCGAAAAAAGTGACGAGGAGCATCAGGAGCAATAGTTGACATTGACGTTGATGGGAAGGAATGACAGCTTCCTTCTGCTGATGTTGTCGAGCCCTGACTACTGGAGAGGGGGTGCAGGCTGGTGGTGGATGCAGTTGCTGTATCACTAAATGACTTCTACGGTTTTCCCACAGCATTTTACGATGACGCCCCATGTGTTGACGCAGGGCCATTGTGCCAACATTAGCACCTTGGCCGCTCCTCACCTTCTGCCCACATATGCTGCATACCTCCATGACAACATCCCACAGCGATTTGGTGAAAAACTCCCACATTGGCGAGTATGGCATTTTCCCTCCACCACTGCGTGATCCTGCATGCTGCTGCTTTTATGGACCCATGCACTGCTACTGTGTTCCTCATAGGTATTCTCCCGAGTAGCAGACGGTGTACCTCTCCCGCCTTTGGCTGTCGACACTACTCTAATTAATGACTTTACAAACTGAGAAATCCAAGGAATATTGGCCCTTAAAGCCCACCGTTTGATAATCTCTGTTCAAAAGCCACGCGGTCAGGTGCAGACCCTTCTCCTGGGGATAAGCAATAGGGTCCTGCCTCAAGTATGTTATTTCTGGTAGGATCCAAGGGTCTGACACTAAGAGTACTCGGAGCCAAGTGAACCAAGCTCAACAGGGCCAGAAAAGAGTCATGAGAATGAACTTTGCCCTGTTGCCCCTTATTTTCTTCAATACCCTGGGAAAGAGATTTACGAGAGGAAATGCATAACAAAGCCCTAAACTCCAGTCTTGGAGAAAAGCATCCACTGTCACTGGGTGATCTCTTGTGTGTATTGAAGAGAAATTGGCCACTCTCCTGTTGACCTTCAAGGCAAATAAATCTATCTCAGGTAGTCCCCACAAATAAAGTATCTGGGAAAACACGCCAGGATTTAGTTCCCATTCCTTCTGAGCCAGTTTGCGTCGGCTTAAAAAAAATCCGCTTTCTGAGAAACCAGAGGAGTTACATATTTTTTTAACAAAGACTTGTGAAAAACATTGTGAATTTTAAAGGAATCAGGCAATTTCAGATGAAAGGATACAGGATTAATATCCTCTAGAACACGGGTTCTCAAGTACTTTTGGTGAAGGTCCAGATACCTGAGTCTGCTGTACAGAGGCATAGTTACCGGGGGGGCGGGGGGGGTGGGTGCGACGGCTCCGGGCCCAGTGACTCTGGGGGGCCCAGCAGGGATGGCCTTAGTACTGTATTCGTAATTAGGTGAATACAAGTGAGCACTTCCATTATGGAAGCGCTCACTTGTATGTAGGGACCCCCATCAGACCTCAAATGAGCCCACCCAGCCACATAAGGTTAAAATAAAAACCTTTCTTACCTGTCCTGCACTGCGGCTGCCCTCCGGTCCGGTGCTCCACTCTCTTCCCTGGCCGGCGCACACTATCACCAGCCACAGCGCAGGACAGGTAAGAAAGGTTTTTATTTTAACCTTATGTGGCTGGGTGGGCTGATCTGAGGTCTGATGGGGGCACATTCTGCTGATCTGATGTCTGATGGGGGCACAATACGCTGATCTGAGGTCTGATGGGGGCACATTCTGCTGATCTGAGGTCTGATGGGGGCACATTCTGTTAATCTGAGGTCTGATGGGGGCACATTCTGCTGATCTGAGGTCTGATGGAGGCACATTCGGATGATCTGAGGTCTGAAGGTGGGCACATTCGGATGATCTGAGGTCTGATGGGGGCACATTCTGCTGGTCTTAGGTCTGATGGGGGCACATTCTGCTGATCTGAGGTCTGATGGGGGCACATTCTGCTGATCTGAGGTCTGATGGGGGAACAATACGCTGATCTGAGGTCTGATGGGGGCACAATACGCTGATCTGAGGTCTGATGGGGGCACAATACACTGATCTGAGGTCTGATGGGGGCAGGGGACTGTTAGTTTAGTGATATAAAAACTAGGGACAGGTTTCCTTTAACATAGGAGTCCCCTTGTTTTTTTACTCCTATTACTCCTATATTTTACTGCATTATGTGGTAGAGTATTTAGACTAGGGTATGTAGAAAGTCTATTGTACTGTACTTAACAGCATAGATGATCTAGCAGTTTATATAGTCATCTTTCTAATACAATATTATAACCACAACAAGTAGTATGTGCCTGTTAAGTTGGAAAAGTGCATTTGGGAAGCCACTAAGTGGGGGGCCCACTCAAGTATGTTTCACCCCCTGTGCTGAACCTCTAGCTACGCCTCTGCTGCTGTAGGATGAAGGTCCGAGCTGCAAAACAAAAAAATATAAGGAGGGACAACACCAGTGGCATGTAGCCTTAATAGTAGTAATGCTCTCTGCGCCCCCCTCCATAGGTATAATGTCCTCTGCGCCCCCCAGGTAAGCCCCGCCCCCCTCCATAGGTATAAAGTCCTCTGCGCCCCCCCTCCATAGGTATAAAGTCCTCTGCGCCCCCCCTCCATAGGTATAAAGTCCTCTGCGCCCCCCCTCCATAGGTATAATGTTCCTCTGCGCCCCCTCCATAGGTATAATGTCCTCTGCGTCCCCCCTCCATAGGTATAAAGTCCTCTGGCGCCCCCCCTCCATAGGTATAAAGTCCTCTTCGCCCCCCCTCCATAGGTATAATGTCCTCTGCGCCCCCCTCCATACGTATAATGTCCTCTGCGCCCCTCCATACGTATAATGTCCTCTGCGCCCCCTCCATACGTATAATGTCCTCTGCGCCCCCTCCATACGTATAATGTCCTCTGCACCCCCCTCCATATGTATAATGTCCTCTGCGCCCCCTCCATACATATAATGTCCTCTTCGCCCCCCTCCATACATATAATGTCCTCTGCGCCCCCCTCCATACATATAATGTCCTCTGTGCCCCCTCCATACATATAATATCCTCTGTGCCACCCTCCATACATATGTCCTCTGTGCCCCTTCTGTATTAAAAAAAAACAAAAAAAAAACACACAGCACTACTCACCTTGTCCCGTTCCTGAAGCTCACAGTCCTCCTGTCTTCATCTTCACTGCATCACGCTGCAGCACTATGTGGGCGGAGGCTTACGCAGATTTACAGTCTGCAGGCTCCGCCCACATCGGCAGGCAGCACGATCTGGGCAGACTGAATGGTGAAGCAGGAGAAGTCTTCCTGCTTCACCATTCACAGCACAGCCGTCAGAAGGAGAGGAGGAGCGCAGGGAGCAGAGAGGTGAGTGACATCAGCTCCCTGCACTCCAGCAATGAGCGCTTCCATTTGTATTGATGGACGCGCTCATTGCTTCTGGTGCAAGCAGGTGTCCAGTTGAGTACCCCTGCTCTAGAATTTCATATGGGCCTATGAAATGACACACAATGGTGGAAGCCATAATTACGGAAGAACGGCAAAGTATTGGTAGAACTGTTAAGAAAATTATTAAGTACCATCAGGTACTTAAATCTGATAATCCAGATCTGGAGAAATAGCAGAAACCACAATCCCTGCAAGTAAAATTGGAACAGGCTTAGATTTTGGGGCTTGAGTGGCACAAAAGCTTCTGGACAAGGAGTCAGCCTTGACATTTTTGGATCATTCTTATGATCAGTAAGAACCACTACCTGGTGTCTAGCTCCCTCCAGGAAATTATGCCATTCCTCACAAGCCCACTTACAAGCTCATGACTGTCAATGTCAAAGTTAGCTTCAGGAGCAGAAAATTTTCTATAGAAATATGCACATGGCTTCATACAAGTGAAGGTAGATGTGCCCTGAGACCACTCCCACTCCAACCTCAGACATGTCGACCTCCACAATGAAAGGTCTATTCTGATCCTATTGGGAAAGAATGGGAAACATTTTTTCAACCTCTCAAAGCAATCATAGCTTCCCGCTTCCAATTAACAACATCTGCAACTTTCTTGATTAGATCTATGAGAGGTTTGGCAATAACAGAAAAAAAATGATTATTCTATAATAATTAGCAAAGCCTAAGAATCTCTGCAAGACCTTACAAGATTTTGATTGAAGCCAGTCCTTAATCGTCTGGACCTTAACTGGGTCCATACCAAAAGAATCTGGGGATATAATATACCCCAAGAATGGTACATTGGTACAATGGTACATTTGACACCAAACAGACATTTTTCTAATTTAACAGATAATAGATTATCACATAATATCAAGTAGAACAGCTTTCACATGATGAACATGAGAATCCAGATCAGAGGAGTACACTAAAATATCCTCTAAATAGACAACAAAAAATTTCCTACAAATTATTTGAAACAAGGTATTCACCAAATTTTGAAAGACCATCAAAAACTCAAAGTGTCCCTCTGGGTCTTAAAGGCTGTTTTCCACTCGTCTCCCTCTTTGATGCGAATGAGGTTATAGGTTCCCTGAAGGTCTTACTTGGTGAACCATTTAGCTCCCTGGATCTGATTAAAGAAGTCAAGTATCAAAATCTACTACTACATTATACTCCCTGTAGTCAATACTTGGTCCGACCGGCATCCATTTTTTTTTTTACAAAAAAAGAATCCTGTCCCCATAGGAGAAACAGACAGTTGGATATGACCATTTACCATACTTTCTTTAATGTAGTCTTTCATGGCCTGATTTTTCAGACCCGACCAAAAAAATTTGCACCCATTGGACTCTGGAATCAACTTAATTGTGCAGTGGTAGATTCTGTGGGGAGGGAGAAAATTAGAGCCAGGTTCAACAAACATATCCTGAAACTTGGAACAAAGCCACAGATAAAGTAGAGAGATGATCCAAACAATCTGTACCCCAGCTCTATAATTCCCATATTTCCCAGTTAATAACAGGATTATGAACCTGTAACCACAGTATTCCTAGCAAGAAATTAACAGGTAGTTCTCTCATAACCAGAAATGAACAAACTTCAGAGTGAAAGATCCCCACTGACACAGTGATCTCAGGAGTACAGAATTTAAAGGGTTATTCTCATTTTAGACAATGGGGGCATATCGCTAGGATATGCCCCCATTGTCTTATAGGTGCGGGTCCCACCGCTGGGACCCGCACCTATTTCCAGAACGGAGCCCCCGAACTGAATGAGGGCGCACTGCGCATGCGCAGCCGCCCTCCATTCATTTCTATGGGGCCGCCGAAAATAGCCGAGCGCTGGCTCGGCTACTTCCGTTGGCTCCATAGAAATGAATGGGAGCGCACCGCGCATGCACAGCCCGGCTCCCATTCATTTCTATGAGCGGCGCGGGGAGCTGCGCCTGGTGGTGGCCGGACCCCCGGAAACCTGGGGTCCTCCAGGCGCAGCGCTCCCCGCTCCGTTCTGGATATAGGTGCGGGTCCCAGCGGTGGGACCCGCACCTATAAGACAATGGGGGCATATCCTAGCGATATGCCCCCATTGTCTAAGATGAGAATACCACTTTAATACCACCCTTCCCCGGGATGTTAGGATCAATTCCCATCACCTGAACAAGAGAAAGCAATGGAGATAAAGAAAGACCTAGGGATAATGCAAATTTGTCACTAATGAAATTTGCTGTGGCTCCACAGTCTACAAAAGCCTCTCCTGTCAGTTTGTTATTCCCAAACTGAATGCAAATAGTCAACATAATTATCTTAGAGACATTACCTTTTTCCTGGGGTACCTCCCAACCTCTTTCAGTTCCGTCTCCATATCCCACAAAGGTCATTTGGGACATGACAAAGGGGGAGATTTATTAAACTGGTGTAAAGTAGAACCGGCTTAGTTGCCCATAGCAACCAGTCAGATTCCCCTTTCATTTTCCAAAGGAGCTATGAAAAGTGGAATCTGATTGATTGCCATGGGCAACTAAGCCAGTTCTACTTTACACCAGTTTGATAAATTTCCCCCAAAGTCCCTGACGTCTTCTGAGAGTTATTTGTTACACAGAGAGAGAGATGTGGCACCAAGCTACATAGGATCTTCCAGGTCAGAAACTGGTACAGGGGGAGTAGGAACCGGATCTAGAGGATTCCTGGGAACCATGCGTTCTCTGTTTCGTTCTCTAAGCTGGCGATCCAAACGTACTACAAGCATCATAATCTTGTCTAAAGAGTCAGGGTAGGATAGTTGACAAGTAAATCCTTTAAGGCCTCAGAAAGAGCAAAACTGACACCTTAATGCGGGGTCATTCCATACAGAAGCAATACACCACTTCCTAAACTCTGCACAAAACTCCTCTACCTTGTTTCAAACTGACCAGTTTACTTTCAGCATATGCTGCTTTGTCTGGTTCATCATACAACAGACCCAGGGCCAAAAACAAATTTTCAACTGAGGGCAAAAGAGGTGAATCACAGGGAAGATAAAATACCCACTCCTGGGAGTCTCCCTGTATCAAAGAAATAACAATTCCTACTCGTTGCGGCTCAAAACCAGAAGAAAAACGCCTGCGTCTGAAGTAAAGACCTCCTTAAAAGCAAAAAAATGATTTTCTGTTGCTCACAAACTTTTCAGGAAGTTTAATTTTAGGTTCTATAGACGGGGAAACCGAAGTACTACCCGTCGACACCCGAATAGTCTCCTGAATATGGACTTTTTGGGCTAAATCCTGGATTGCCAGGGCTAAGCTCCACATTCGTGCCACTAAATTACGGACCGGATTCATGATGTGAAACAAAAGACAGAGTTAGGTTTAGGCCGGTAAATAAGTGAATATAAGGAGACTACCGTCACACATAAAACAGGGATAGTGCATCCCTAAAACTTCCCGGACCCATTATCCCTTCCTACTTGCACGGTCACCCTAGGCAGTGACCCCACAACTGGGAGGCAGTCCCTACACTGAAATACGTGTGAGGGCAACACACAAACTGGGAACAACAAACAGACTAATGGAGTAGTCATACGGGTAAAGGGTCAAATGCCTGTCAGACAAGGAAGTACAAAAAATGACAGAGGAAAATGAGAGACCCAACACAACAAAAAGTCAAAAACCAGGAGATCAATACAATACCAAATCGCCAGAAGCCAGAAATGTAGTCATAATACCAATCCAGAAAATCCAAGCCAGAGGAGTCTTCAATAACAGCAAGAGAAGAGGAAGGGTAGAAATTGAGTTCATAGAGAATCCCTTACTGGATAGTAGTTCCCTTTCAAATTCCAAGCAGTCAGATGGAGGTTTCGTATCTGTGGGTGGCAGGCTGGACCCTGGGAAAGCAGATTTGGTAACTCAATGGTCGGAGGTGGACATCACTCATTGCCAGGTGAACCATGCTCTCCTGGGCCAAAAGGGAGCAATTCATTTTACCTTTGTTTGATCCTCCCAAATTTTGTAACACCTGAGGGGTACAAGTTAAGGGAGGTATAGTATGACGGCTTAGAAAAACTGCCTGAATATTTGTCCCCCTGATCTGGACGGCTGAAAGGGACAGACATTTCTGCTCTGCAAATTCCAGGATCCCGCGAGCCTCTGGCATTAGACCCCCAGACCTTGTGTCCCCCTGATACTGATATATGACACTACCGTCCTGTTGTTCGTCATAATTCTTACATGATGGCCCCCAATCCACAGAGGAGCCTCCAGCACAGGGATCAGCAACCTCTGGCACTCCAACTCTCAGAATCCTCCTTTCACTTTTATGGTAGTTATAACAACAGCTGAGAAAGTGTACATGCTGGAAATTGTAGTTTCACAGCAGCTGGAATGCCAAAGTTTGCTGATGCCTGCTCTAGCAGAGCAAATCTTACTGAATGCACATGCACGGCCCGGCTCCCATTCATTTCTATGAGCGGTGCGGGGAGCTGCGCCTGGTGGTGGCCGGAACCCCGGAAACCTGGGGTCCTCCAGGCACAGCGCTCCCCGCTCCGTTCTGGCTATAGGTGCGGGTCCCAGCAGTGGGACCCGCACCTATAAGACAATGGGGGCATATCCTAGCGATATGCCCCCATTGTCTAAGATGAGAATACCCCTTTAAGATAGGTTTTCCTCTTTTTTTAGCCACCTTCATTTTTTAATCCAGTGATTTTTTTTCCGCCATTTCACGATGCCAACATCTCCCACTGGAGATCCCTGGAATGCAACTGAGCCAAGTCACTGTCGGAATGCAAGATGTGAGGGACTCTAGAATATACATTTTCTCAAAAGAGATTATTGGGATCATTACCAGGTCCTAGAATCAGCTCCTAAATTTTGGAAATAGTTTCCCGTAGTAAAAAAACATAAAACATCTCTGGAGTCTAGAACTAACCCCAAAAAGGTCTTAATCTCTAACGGACATGGCCTTCATTTTTCTCTGTTCAATATCCACTCCAACTTCTCCAGGGTCAGAGACACACTTTCTACAACTAAACAAGCCCTTTCTGATTCTGCCACTACCAGAATCATCTAAGTAGGGTATGAACAGGATATTGTTTTCTCTTATATGGGCTGCCATCTCTGACACTATTTTTGTTAAAACTCTTAGGGCCATGGACAGGCCAAAAAGAAAGCTTCGTACTGCAGATTTATGAGGTTCCCTTTTACCATCACCGCTACTCAAATATTTCTGATGACACTCTCAAATGGGCACGTGGTAATAAGGGTCTTGAGATCTAGTGCTGTCATGTGACAATATGGAAAGATATAAATTACTCTTACCGGTAATTGTTTTTTCCTTATAGCCTCCACAACAGCACCAGCTGGAGGTTATCCCGCCTCCCAGGGACAGGAAACAACATGGAGACCAAGTTTAAAAGTCAACTTAGTGAGCAAAAACCATTAAAACCTGGATGGTAGGTGACCCCTGTCCCCGTCCCTAAACCTGTATAGCCCTAACTGTCCCAAAAACCACATGAAAGAAACAGGAAGATTATGCCCATAATTCAAATCCTGGGGGAATAATTTTCCTGTTTCTTTCATGTGGTTTTTGGGATAGTTAGGGCTATACAAGTTTAGGGACGGGGACAGGGGTCACTTACCATCTAGGTGCTCCCCTGGGCTGAGCCGAGATCAGGGCCATTGTAGGGCCAGACATCCCCCCCACCACCACCTTCCTTTCCCGAATCGCCCAATTGTCACTGCTTTGTATATTTTCGTTTGTAAATTCATAGACATGTGGTAGTACTATTACGTATACGTTTTAATCAAAATTATTAAAAGTGATGTTTTAATGGTTTTTGCTCACTAAGTTGATTTCTAGTAATCCGCATAACCTTCATTTGGTATCATTAATCGTGTTGGAACAAGTTTAAAAGTCTCCTCCCCTCTACCACCTCCAGTTAGTAACCTAGGACACGGTATGATGCGAACAAAAGACTTTATATGATATTAACAAACAAAATTACAGACTGGTTTGTCATAAGTAGTAACTTATACCATCATACAAAAAAGAAAATTAAGCAAAAAAAGAATATTAGGGAGGGAAAAAAGTGGTGCCGTTGTGGAGGCTATACGGAAAAAACAATTACCGGTAAGAGTAATTTATATCTTTCCCGTATGCCTCCCCAACGGCACCAGCTGGAGGATTAACATACAATAATATCCTCTAGGGAGGGACCACTGCCGACAGAACTTTGCGGCCAAAGGCTAAGTCCCTGTTACAATCCACATCGAGCTTATAATGTTTAAAAAACATGGACGGATTTGCCCAGGTGGCTGCTCTGCGAATTTGCTCGAGGGAAGCTGAAGCACCTATTGCCCAAGAGGTAGACATAGCTCTCGTAGAATGGGCTCTCAAACCTTCTGGGACATTCATTCCTTTCTGGGAGTAAATTAAAGAAATGATATTTATATCCAACGGGCAATAGTAATTTTACTAGCAGCCTGCCCTTTGTTAGGACCCTGAAACTGAATGAACAACCGATCAGTTTTCCTAATCTGTTCCGTGGATTGAAGATACTGTAATACTGACCTTCTAACATCTAAACAATGAAAATTTGATTGTTTAGAAGAGCTCTCCTGAGGACAGAAGGAAGGCAAGGAAACCTCCTGCTTTTTTTGAGAAGACTTTTGGAAGAAACGCAGGAGAATGCTTCAAAACAATCCTGTCCTCTAAAATGGTTAGGTAGGGAGGCTTCAGGAGAAAGCCTGAATTTCTCCTACCTGCCTGGCAGTAGTGATAGCTACTAAAAAAAACTGTCTTAAAGGAGAGGAATTTCAGGGAAATTTCATTGATTGGTTCAAAAGGAGCAACCAAGAGGCCCGTCAATACATTTAAGTCCCACGGAGGCACATGAGAATGGAAGGAGGGTCTCAATCTTAAGGCTCCCTTGATAAATCTTTTGACCAAGTCTAAATCCGCTAATTTCACATCAAGGAAGGCCAAGAGAGCAGATATTTGTACCTTCAGTGTACTTACTCTGAGTCCCAAATCAAGGCCTTTCTGTAGAAAGTCCAAGATAATTTTAATATCCAGGTTCTTGGATGGATCCCAGGAATCTTCCGCAAAACTCAAGAAGGCCTTCCAGGTTCTATGGTATATTTTTGAAGTTATTAGCTTCCTGCTTTTGAGCAAGGTTTCAATTACTGGATCAGAAAGACCTTTTTGTTTTAAGATCTTCCGTTCAGCATCCAGGCCGTAAGATTGAGATGAGGAGAGTTGGGATGAGAAACTGGAACCTGATGTAGAAGGTTCGGTATAGGAGGAAGACGCCAGTAATTCCCTTTTGACAACTGGATCAGGAGCGGGAACCACGATCTCTTCGGCCAATAAGGGGCTATCAGGATGACAACACAGCTCTCCTCCACGATTTTCATCAGGCACCTGGGGATCAGAGGTAGAGGAGGAAAGGCATACAGAAGACCCCTGGGCCAAGGTGCTGAAAATGCATCTACCAACAACGGATTGTGACGATAGGACAGGGAGCAGAACTGAACTGCTTTCTTGTTTTCCTGGGTTGCGAAGAGGTCCACTATCGGATGCCCCCATCTTGAACATATACGGTTGAAAATTGACTGATTCAGACACCACTCGCCTTCTCTTAGTGTCTGTCTGCTTAAGAAATCCGCAACAGAATTTTTAGTTCCCTTTAAATGAACTGCTGAAATAGACTGAAGATGTTTTTCCGCCAATTGAAATATTCGGGCTGTAGTGGCCGCCAGGAAGCTGTTTCTCGTTCCTCCCTGTCTGTTTATGTAGGACACTGCTGTTGTCTTGTCCGATAGGACTTTTATATTGAGGTTTTGAATCAACGGAAGAAATTCCTTCAAGGCGAGAAGTATCGCTGTCAGTTCTTTTGCGTTTGATGAGGCTCTGGACAGGCTTGCATCCCAAGAGCCCTGAATCACGTTTTGTCCGCAATGGGCTCCCCACCCCGAGCCGCTTGCATCCGTGGTGATCGGACTTTTCCAGGTTGAGTAGCCACCCCAGAGAGCTCAAGGTTTCTTTTACTATCAAGAATTGATTGAAAAGAACTTCTTCTGAACTTGCTGCTAAGAGAAAATCGTCCACGGTGGAAAAAACTGGAAATTTCAGCAATTATTTTTGTAAAGATTCTTGGGGCAGACGCGAGACCGAAAGGAAGTGCCTGAAACTGAAAATGTTGGAGTTGATCCTGAACATAGACTGTGATTCTCAGAAATTTCTGATGATTTACATGGATCGGAACATGATAGTATGCATCCGCTAGGTCATGAAGCAATTGGATTTCAGGAGATTTATCGTGGATCTTATCGTCTCCATTTTGAACTTTTTGTAAGTCACCAATTTGTTTAGGTCTTTTAGATTTATTATGGCTCTGTAAGAACCATTCGTTTTTTTATAAGAAAAACTGGAGAATAAAACCCTTCTGTCTCTTGATCCGAAGGCACTGGAACAAGTACTTCTTTTTTTAAGAGAAGGTTTATTTGAGACTCCAACAGGGTTTGTTTGTCTGACTTTTGATTATCATGAATCTGTTCGGAGGATAGGAGTCGAATTCTATTTTGTACCCTGAGGTTATTAGGGACAGAATCCACGGAGAGGGAGATATCTTTTCCCAAGCTGGAACAAAGTTTCTCAGCCTTCCTCAGACCGGACCTCTGGCGTCATTTATTTGACTGTTTAGTGGTTCTATCTTGGTTGAAAAGAAAACCTTTTCCTTTTCCCCTGGACGACTGCTATCTGGAAGAGGTATCTCTTTTATTCTGATTTTGTCTGCCTTTGTTCTGTGAACGAAAGGATTTTCGTTGATAGAAATATTTAGATTCCATCGGAAAACCTTTCTTCCTGTCGGAAGCTTTTTCTAAAATATCGTCCAATATTGGACCAAAAAGTCTATCACCAACACAGGGGATACTACACAGCCTGAATTTTGAAGTCGTGTCGCCCGACCAGCATCTTAGGCTACTTTCACACTAGCGTTTTAAAATTCTGGTATTGAGTTCCGTCATAGGGGCTCAATACCGGAATAAAACGCTTCAGTTTTGTCCCCATTCATTGTCAATGGGGACAAAACTGAACTGAAGACAACGGAATGCTCCTGAAAGCATTCCGTTCCGTCTTCAGACCGGAGAACAAACCGCAGCATGCTGCGGTTTGCTCTCCGGTCCAGGCATCCGCACCAAGACGGATCCGGAATGACCCCCAATGCAAGTCAATGGGGGCGGATCCGTCTGGTGTGACCACAATAGTAACCGGATCCGCCCTCCATTGACTTTCAATGGAGTTCATGACGGATCCGTCATCACATACACACAATACACACATACAGACATAGACATACACATAAACATAAACAGACATATATACATACAAATACATACTTACATGCTCCCCAGCAGGTCTTCAGAGCGCCAGAGGGACAGGTCGGCGCGCACGGATGACGATTCCACCAGGCGCCCAGCAGAGGGCGCTGTAGGGAATCATCACCTGTGCGAGCCGTCCTGCTCCTCCGGCGCTCCAAAGACCTGCCGGGAGCATGTAAGTATGTATGTGTATTTGTTTGTCTATATGTGTGTGTGTCTGTGTGTATGTATGTACTGTGTGACATGTGTGGGGCCGGAGCACGGTTCCGGCTCCACACATGTCGCTGTGGCAGTCCTGATCCGGCAGCACCCTTCCGGATCAGGCCTGCCGCTAATGTGAAAGTAGCCTTAACCAGATCGATCTTCTAGCAGAGTTAGATAAGGCTACAGACCTGGCCCCTAACTTAACCATGTCCACCGAAGCATCCGCTAAAAAATTGGTGGCTTGTTTGAGGACTGGTAGAGAGGCTAAGATGTTTTCTCTAGAAGTTCCACAGGTTAGGTGATCTTCTAATTGCGATAACCACAGTGAGAGTGTTCTAGCTGTATATGTGGCTGCTATAGCTGGCCTAAGAGAAGCAGTACTTGTTTCCCAAGATTTTTTTTAGGATAGATTCACACCTCTTGTCCATAGGCTCTCTTAAGAGACCTACGTCCTCAAAGGGTAAGGATGAAATTCTTGCCACTGGGGCGTCTACCTTAGGCATCTTATCCCAGGTAGCTGAGTCTTGTTCATCAAATGGATACTTTCTTTTAAATAATTTTGAAACACCCGATTTCTTCTCTGGGTCTTTCTATTCATTATGAATTAATCTTTTAATATTATCGTGCACAGGAAAATCTCTGCGTCTTTTCTCGCCCAAACCTCTGAATAGCTGGTCCTGAATGGAATGGGTTTCTTTAGTGTCCTCTACATTAATGGTGGCACGAATAGTTTTTAACAGGGCTTCAGTTTCGTCTACAGAACACAATGGGCGCCCTGAATCATCGTCAGAGGTAGCAGAATCTGAGTCATGAGAAAATTCTCCTTCATCTAACTCTAGATCATCATCCATGGACAACTGCGGATCAGATCTAGAAGAGGAAGGCCCCTGTGGAAGATTTGAAAGCCTAGTGTCAATAGCAGAACTGACTTCCTCTTTAATGAGGCTTCTTAAATTGTCAATGAAAGACGGTCTCTCTTCCGAGATGACTTTCTCAGTGCACCGTGCACATACTTGCTTCTTGTAAGATGGCAACAGCAACTTTTTGCAGTTGAGTGATGGTTCGGACTTCTTCCCAGACTTGCCCTAAAATACAGAGGGCAGCCCATTAGCAAAAAATATTACTTGACGTGGGAAGGAACCACCACCAAAGGCAAGAAGGCCAGACGCATTGTAACAAAATATCACCCATATAATATAACAAAGAGGTGGTGAGATAAGATTTCCTACCGGGCTGAGAGACCTAGGAGGATCAGCAACCTTCTTTCCCATGTCAGAATCTGGAGGGAGAGACATCCTGCTAATTTTCAAGCCGAGAACACTGCCACAGGGTGAGAGGACGGCGTCTGGGCTCTCAATCCGGCTTTATATTTGAATCTCCTGCTTAATACTTCCATGTCATGTGACCGCGTCTGATGTCATCGCGCCACACACGCGACTCGCCTGGCAGCTCCTCCAAAGAACAGGAAGGCCGGTCCCGCCTCCCTTGACATGGGGCTGATCCTCCTGCCTGCCAATGAGAACACCGCCTGCAGCCAAGCCCGGGGTAGCCTATAAGTACAGGACTTGCACCAGAAGCGCAGGCAGGAGCCGGAGATGCTTCTCCCGGTCCTGTGCTCTACCACAGCCCTCCCGAGCTACTCGGGGCTAACTTACCCAAGGCTGTGCAAACTATTTGGTGGGGGCAAGACCTGTAGATCCTCCCCAACCTGACAAGTTCTCCAACCTTTCCGGGGACAGGAAACAACTGGAGGTGGTAGAGGGGAGGGGACTTTTAAACTTGGTCTCCACGTTTTTTTCCTGTCCCTGGGAGGCGGGATAACCTCCAGCTGGTGCCGTTGGGGAGGCATATGGAAAAGATCAGATTTATTGCAGACTTTGATTCCATCTTGCGCTTTTTTTTTTCAGTAATGGAAACACATTTAATCTTAATTTACTATCATCCTAAATGTACGGTCCGGTTTCTTCACCAGGAACAGTGGAGAATAGAATCCTTCCCCTTCTTTTGGTACAGGAACTAGCAATTCCTTAAATAGCAACTTCTTTATTTCAAGCGGTAAAATTCATCAGGAGTACAGTATATGTCTACATGTTTCAGACCCCACAATTTTGGTCCTTACTCATGACAAATTACATTTCAAATGACCTTCCCTATATACCTGTGAACAACCCATCACACTCCTAATTGGAGTCACATGTTACACAGGGAAGGCAACATGCAAAACATGGATTTAAACAAAAACAATGATCAAAGAAAAAAAACAATTAAAAAAAAAAAAAAAAAGTTTGTTTTGTTCCCTTTGATCATTGGTTTTTTTAAGTCCATGTTTTGCATGTTGCCTTCCCTGTGTAGAAAAAAAAAAAAAAGCAATGGGGCCAGTGACTCTACATAAGGGCCCTTGCACAAAACCGTATGCCCTCCAAAACATACGGTCCGTGAGCAGGCCATATTTCCCGGAGAGGCATTGATTGTGCACACGGGAGTACACAGCATCATAGATTACAATGATGCTGTGTACATCGGGCCACCCGCGGGACTATTGTCCCACATGCATATGATCTTGAGTGCAGGACAATAGTCCTGTGGGCGGCCCAACGTGCACAGCATCATTGTAATCTATGATGCTGTGCGCTCCATCAATGCCGCTCCGGGACATATGGCCCGCTCACGGACCATATGTCGCGGAGGGTATATGGTTGTGTGCAAGGGCCCTTACTCAGGCGATCCACTGCCAGCTATAGGAGATATTAAGACCAGTGTCTAAAACACTGGTCTTAATAAATGTGCCCCAACATCTTGGTTCTCTAACCTCAACACCCATAGTAGCTTTCAGTTTATCCATATTGTCTGTCAGAAAACAAGACCACCATCTGAAGGAGTATATCAGAATAAAGGTCCAAGTTCATCGCCAACCGATCCCTTTTATTAGGATCTTTAATTACACCAGACTTGTTTTTTTGTTTTATATAGCAAAGGAATTCTTAAACTTCAGATTTAACCAAAGGCTGAAGACACTTAAAAGAAAGGGGATTCCTCAGGCACAGTTTTATCAATGCACTCTTCATAGTTTCTTCTCATAATCAATGGGCAAAGAAAACCTGCAGAGCACACAATTTTTCCTTTTAGCTGCAGCTTTCTTGGGACTAACCTGTAACAGATGTGCAGCCATAAGATGTATACAAGACCTGGCCCAAATGCCACTTACCCCCTATATAGGGGTACTATGGCAGGGGTAGAACCCAGTGGTCTCTGAATTATTTTCTTCCATGGAGTGATAACCCAGCTGCTGTGCCCACACTCTTTATAGCACAGGAGTAGTCACTACATCCATAGTCTAACTTAAGACTACACCACACTTCCTGTGTGCGCCCGTATACAGATAGTCTGGACCCTGGAGCCGGACTGGCCTAGCCAGTCAGTGCCTGTAGTGCATCAGTGATGCCGCCAAGCACCCAGGTCCAACACACTCCACTACCCCTGGAGCATGCCATGCACTAGACTCCTGCACGCTATAGAGGCAGCAGGTAGGGCCCCTCCCAGGCACCAGTTCACTCAGAGGGGAGAAGCCATATTATAATCCACAGGTTCCAAACTATCCAAGAATCACTGCAGGCTTCCCTCAGACAGGAAAAAAAAATGCTGAGGTGGGAGTAGAGTCTCTGCCTTTTTATGCTACAAGTTTCTTGTCTATGGGGGTGGATAGTCTCTTGTGGTGCTGTTGGTGAAGGGAAAAACAGCAGCGTGTGAACATGCCCCAAGAGATTGGCATTTATACAGGGGAACCATTAGTTTAATTAACATCACCATCCTCCCTCCAACATACAGTCCCATGTAAATACCAGCCCTTCCTTTCATCCAGGATAGGGTTAATAAGCCCCTGGGTGGGTCTGGAGAAAATGCAGAGCAGGCAATTATCCATACTTTCACTTTGCTATAATTGTCTGCGCTGTTTTCATCAGTATGAATTCCAGGCATTAGCAGTATTGTTGTGCTGCCTGTGCCCGTCTGTGTGCACTGCGCTCATGAATAGTAGAAGTATTAGAGTTGAGCGAACGTGCTCGTAACGCGCACTGTACTGCTCGGATCCCCTGCGCTTGCATGGCCACAGCCATCCGGATCTGTCCTCCTCACCCGACTGCAAGTCAGTGGGGACGGATCCGTTTGCTATGACACACTCTTGTGTCATATCAAACGGATCCGCCCCCATTGACTTACAGTCAGGTGGATGGATCCGGATGCCTGCGGCCATGCGAGCACAGGGGATCCGAGAACTACAGTGCTCGTTATGAGCACATTTGCTCAACTCTAGTATTAATAAACCCAAGACTTGTTAGTTATTGAAACATCCTGTTCAGGAGTCTATAAAGCTTGAACAGGTGTTATTGCGACTGCTGAGAATAACTGACTGGCAGATATATAATCAAAATCTTTATTTATTCCACACATTAAACAAAACAAAGATTTCAAAAATTAAAAAGAAAATATCCTTTTTTCACTTTCAAGGTATGCAGTCAACCTGAGAAAAGCATTCACAGTATAAAACATTGAAGCATGGCCAAAGCAAGGTGCCTTCAAACAGGAGGTAGAAATCTAACTAATCTTAGAACACTGCATTCAGAGCTCAAAAACTGCTTGAAAATTTACTAGTGTAAAACTGTTCTCTTAAAGGGGTTGTCCCACAAGTATATATTTGTGTTAGATCTCAAAACAGTCTTCATTTGGAATCCTTTGAAAAACTGTTCCCATGTAATATACTGATGTCACCCAGGTTTCCTTCTCATAACGTCCAGCCAGTGTCCTTTAGTTGTCACACATGCCAGCAGGTTTGTCAGACCTCCCGGATCCTTTGTACATGGGTAGCAGGTTTATTCATGCTACTATACAACCCAACCAGTAAGAATCAGCGGACTTAGAAATGGTTTCTTACCAGCACCGGACACGTGATGTAGATAAAATTCTGAGAGAGAATCTAAAGACCAGAGGATGCCATAACAATCATGTAACAGTGGCATTGTTTACACTGCATCTTCTAACAGAAATATTGAATTGCAGGACAAGCCCCTTATTGAGAAATATTTTAGAACATGTAGGCAAACAGATGCCCTTAAATGTGCAAACCTTTTAAGGCCTCCTAACAAAAAAGGCCTAAAAGGATAAAAAGTTGTGTTAGGCATGAGGATGAAGCTCTTGAGAACGGGTCCAGATTTTGAGATCCATGTAAACTGAACAAAAACTGGCCCATACCACATAAGATTAATTTTTCAGTGTACATTAATAGCTACAAAGCTTCACAACATGTAAACAGTTATATACAATAACATACATTGTACATATGCAAAAGTGTTGCTGTGCACAGTACTTTACTGGGCAGCGGTGTTCACACCATAAAGAGGTCATGCCCACAACAGGATACAAGAGTGAGTTGGTGGGCAGCACTCCCTTAAATTTGAAGAGCACTCAAGATTGTTCCTCAATTGTGCAAATTACGCATTAGAAATGCAGCAGCGATGGGATTAATACAGCCTTGATTGGGACAATTCCATGTCCCTGATCACGTCATGTAACGGGTTATTGCTCTAAGGCCATATAGCAGAGCAGCTTGTAGTCTGGCTTCAAGCAAAAGCAAGTTCAAGTGGGCCTGCAATAAAAAACACAATTAGCATCTCAAATACATGCCCTTATATAGGACAACTAAATTCCATGATATTAGCTATAATTCATCACAAACTGCTGAAGCACAAATCCTGTGAAAACACATTTGACTTCTGGTGACATTTTCCTGCTACTAATGAGGTCCTCCTGTCTGCATCTGTCAAATCAAACATTGTTTTCTGAGTCTAGTCCACCAACAAGTCTGTCTCAGTCACAGACAAACTCCTATGGGGCCTGAAGAGAACTGAGGGACTCCCACCTAGAAGACTGGAGCATTTAATGAAGATGATTCAGTTCTTTAAAGGGGTTGTCCCACAAAAAAAAAAAACAAACTCTAGATCCCACCTGGATTTGAATACTTTTGTAATTGCAAGTAATTAAAAAAAAATTAATAATAATATGTATCTGTACAGCACCAACTGCTGTTTTTTATTTCTTTGTCCTGCTCACTGAGAAGGCCCCACATGCTCCGTTTCATCCTTCCACTGCCTCCTGAGCTGTGATAGGGAGAGCATGGACACGCCCCCTGAGCTGTAGAAGAAAAGAAACACCTCCTGAGCTTCTAGCTTGATATAAATCTAGCAGAGCAATGAATGTGGAGATCTCTGGATCCATGTGAGGTACAGCCCTGGTTCTAGCTTTGTTAGAAAGATTGTCATGTACTATATGGTGTCCGATTTTCATTTTTAACATTAATCATTGGATAAACCTTTTAAGTTGGGTGGATGTGTTCTTGGGAATGGAACTAGGGAATGGAACTTTGGTAAAGTTAAACAGGTTGTACTGATGTGGCCATGATGCAGACTAAAACTGGTGACTGCTGCAGTTTTCAGATTAGATGTTAAAGGGGTTATCCAAGGCTATAGAAAAGCTGCCCTATATGCCGGGCCCCTCACAATGAATATACTTACCTGGCTCCCCGCCGCGCAGATGAAAACATCTGGTGTTGGAGAGCAGCCAATGGCAGGCAGGGATGAGCTTCCCCCAACGTCACCTGCGATGCTAGGGAGGCTCGTCCCCCATCACCACCTGCCACTGGCAATCCCCAGACATTGGATGGTTTCATCTGTGCACAGGGAGAAGCAGCAGTGGCAGTGCAGGGACCAGGAGCAGCGCGGGGAGCGGGAAGCCAGGTAAGTATATTCATTGTGAGGGGCCTGACATATGGGGCAGCTTTTTATAGCCTTGGATAACCCATTTAAGTGGATACCAGAGGTCCTGGGTGTTCAGAGGCAGACTGGTAACTTAGAGGCCAGAAAAACAAACAAAATGGCCCCAATTTTGTACCAAGTCAGCCCTGTCAGCATGCTGCCTGGACTACCTGTAATAATGACCCCTATAGTTCTCCCAGTAGTATGTACTCAGCCAGCGGCTGTGAGGAGAGCTGAGGTGGCCCTATGGGCATTAGCCCACCGGGAAAATTCCCTGTAGGGTTTATGTCCAGTCCAACCCTGTGGACCCCCCACTGATCAGACAGGGATTACCCAAAGCATGCTGCATGGGTCTTTGTTTTTCAGGACATTCTTCCTATAGGCCACTCTATAGGACTTAAAACGGGCACAGTGACACTGAACAGAATATTCAGTTATTCATGCACTATAAAACACCAGGAAACAGCACTGAAGAAGCCCCGAAACGGTTATTCTTCTGAAGAAATGACTTTACAACATGACTAAAGGTCACCACAAGATTGGTTGTTCTGATATTTTACTGCCATCAGGAAACTTAGTGATGTGGTCAAAAGGAGCATTTCTTGCAGAACACAAGCAATTATCTTACAAACTTACCTTTTCTGAGTGCTTAAATTGCCTCCAAAAGTCATTATATAGTTGGCGTGTCACCCTCTCTGGATGGCAAGTCACAGTTTTCATATAAACCTTCAAGCTCCTCTCCAGCAGCTGATTCACCTCACCGTAGTCATAATCATCATACCTAAGAGGCAAGTTACCACATGCTTAAAGGGAACCTGTCACCACAAAATGCAGTGCAATCTGCAAGTAGCATATATAGTTTAACATATTTTATATATTTAAGTCTCTGCTCTTTCTGAGCTCAGTAGCCCAAGATAGGCACTTGATCAGATTCTCTTTAAATGCTACAGCAAAATTTTCCAAACTGCTTGTTCAACTCCTTACCTGATGCCATAAATGCACTGGATATAGTTCCAGATGGCTCTACGCAATTTGAAAGTGTCTACTTCTTGGTGTGAAGCGATGGTATGATATGTCAGATTGTAGGCTACTTGGAACTTTTCATCCAGCAGCTGACCAACCTCTGGATACAATCTATGCAATAGGGAGTATCCATGATCTTCCCATGTGTAGTCCTGGAAGAGAAATTGAATTCTAAAGTAAACGGATGAAGGAACTTTCAGCTTTTCCCGGGTAACCATTTTAGAGACTACTGTGTTCCAGACAGTATCTTGTGTTTAAATTTCTTGTTGTGCACTTAAGATGATGACTGGCCGTCTGCCAATTTTAATGACTTGCTAAAAAAAAAAAAAAAAAAAACACTAGAAGTCAGCGGTCTTATGTTCAGATAAGAAACTGTGCTCGTGTTGGCAATTGACCAATTAGCCATAATGAATTGTGCAAAGTATGGTGCCAACCAATTATGATGATACTTCGAGAAGTTACACTCTCCATGAAGATGTATAAAGGGCCTTGACCCCGCCCATTGTAGGAATCTTGCAGAGTTCTACGCCTGTCTGCTAAACTCCGTTATTCCACCGTTGCTACGTCGCTGCAACACGTGGCTTGATCCTCTACGTGACTGACCATTGTGTTAGCCACGACATAACCAAGAAAAAGTTAGCCTTCAAGCACACCTAAACACCTTGTGGTCTTGTCCAGCCTGGATAAGAATGTCTGAAGCAACAATTGTCCGCATGTTTTATGGCAATGAAGAACTATGCAGAATAGCAGAGGGCAAGTTGTACTTTTCAAACCCTCCCTTCATAACCACTCCACTGCAAATGAGAATATAGCATGGTTTTCAAAGAGGAGAATCGTCATGTGTGGCAAACAGTTAGGATCTGTTCTCACTAGTGTCATGGTTGAGCACAAGCAGCTCTTAAAGGATCCAATGTGCTTTATTGTGTTTCTAAAATCCAGATTGGTCCTCTAGGACTAATCATGAAAACATTCATTTCTTACCATTTGTATTTTCTACTGTCCGAAGAGCAAAAAAGGATGACTTACATGAGCACGGAATGTAGGAGGAGCCTGCTCCCCTCTTCGAGTGAAGTCAATGTAGCCAAAATCTGGGTCATCCAGGAAGCAGAGGACACTTGCAGAGTAGACAGAATGAACTGGATCATCTGTTAAGTACAAATATGGACTAACTTATGTAGAAACCACACATGTACAGATTTAAGAAAGCCGTAAAAAAATAAATCATAATGCATACCATTAGTAGTGACCATTACACATTCTCTCTTCTCCTGTTCAAATCTAGTCTTCTTCTCTTCTTCACTTGCCTCATGCCCCTCCTGATCCAGTTTCTTAATCTGAGCCAAAACACGCTCTGCTTCTTGTGGAGTGCTGGTTCCCTGTGTACACAATGTGTGAAGTTAAGATTCACGGCACCACAATTGCAATGTTCCCACTTTTACACAGGTTTTTTTCTCTAGAGCTGCTGACCGGCATCTCCACTTTAATCAAAAGACAATTTAATGGCTTCAGTGGTGACATGTCCCCAAATGGTCAAGTGCCATTTGGGGACACATTACTTCCAAAGGGATGCCACACTTCTAGTCTGCCAGGTACTGTTATGGATGAAATAAGTTATATCTTACATTTTAACACTCTCCCGAACCCTCATGAAATTCTGTTGTGGTGCGAAAACTCCTTCAACTTTGTGAAATTGTTCATTTTATGAAACATTTATTTGCTTTATCAAAAGGATTACAGAATCATATACATATATTAATCCCTCCATTTCATACTTAAAGAAATGTTTATAGTGCCATACAAATAAATGCAACCCAAGTTACACAAGCAAGCAGTTGACTACTCACCTCACTAATTGTGACATCAGGGGAAGGGGGACGCGGAATGCCTTCCTTTCCTTCTGGAGGGTAGATGCCACAACCAAGAATAAATGAGGAAAGTGCATGGAAGTGGGTGAGCAGAACAAGGGCATGGATCAACTCTGCAAGAGACCAGGCATGGCCAGCTGGAGATTTTAGAAGACACTGGGGGCAAGAAAAAAAACAAAACCTTTCAAAAGTAGGTTCACACAAGTACTTTTGCCATTTTAGTGATGTTTTTTGAACCTGTGGTTTTATGGTTTTTGGGGTAACGCCAGCTCCAGTGTTGAACTGGGATGGGTTTTTTTTCCTGTTTGTGTGGCATCAGTTGTCAATGTTTCATGTCAGTGAAAGAAAATCCCGAAATACACACCCAGCAACTTCTAACATTAAATGAGAAATAGACCACACATGGAGGACCTTTTTGACTGACCAATTGACCTGAATGGGACATCCAATGTGAAAAACTGATTAAGTATGTTGCAGTTTTCTCTGAAGGGATGGTTCATGAAAAAAAAAAAAAAAAAAAACAAAAAAAAAAAAAACACGACATGTGAATATACCGTCGACTAAGGTTTCAATTTTTAGTCTGGGTGCTGGTTTAAACTCAGGTCAAGTATGGCTGATCCTGATCCATCCAGTACATCTACTCACCTCAATGTGTTCTTTGGTTATCAGCCATGGCCTGTGAGCAAGATATTTATTTAGATCATTTAGCCTGCGCAGCTTGAGAGGTGCAAAGCTCAGACCTTCCAACCAACGAGGATCCCCACCAACTTGAAGAAAGCATGATGAATGGAGTGAAACTAAATACACACAGTGGTGTCGAGCAGATGCCTGAATAAAAAAAAAAAAAAAAAAAAAAAAAAGTCATACAAGTGCATCAACATTTACCATGACAACCTCCCTTAACCTGCAGTAGCACATCACAATCAAAAAAGGATTAACAAAAAAAATAATTCAAAGTGATCCAAATTGCATCAGTTTTGTTTTCCAGTCCATTGGTAGTATGTGAGAAACAGGTGGGGTTCAGGCTTGTGCTTGGGAGGCAGCTTGCTGCTGCATAAACCTTCCTGCACTGATCATCATGACCAAGCAAGTTAAAGGTTTTCCGAGTGTAATACTAATGATCTATCCTTGGCAGAGGTCATCAGTATATGATCAGTCTGTGCCTCAGTCTTCTTGCAGCTTACCAACCACAGCGCTGACTATTGTACTGTGGCTGTGCTTAGTACTGCAACTCTGTTCCTTTCACTTAAATGGGACCGAGGTGTGCTGAGGCCATGTGACTGATGAAAGTGACATTCCTGACCCTGGAACAGACAACAGTGCTCACAGAAGTTCTGCGGCCTCTTCAAACAGCTGATTTGTGGGGGTGCAGGGAGTCAGACCCCCACTGATCAGATACCGATGACACATCATAAGAATAGGTCATCAGTATTCAACATTCAGTACAACCTCTTTAATTAAATAGGAGATTGATAGCCAAATGTAGTGGTGCATGGCCACATTATTTCCCAGAACAAATCGTGCAGCCATTTGCCACCACATGTGGTGTACGGAGTACACATTTTATAAATGAGCAACAGCGCCCTGAGTACCGGAAGGAGCGCATATTGTTGCTCCCCTAGACTATTACTTACTCTTGGCATAGCACATGGGTACCCTGTACCCATGTACTATGCCAGGGTTAGCTGAGCAGAGCAGGCTCCGCTAAGCTAAGAACTGCATACTAGCTCTTAGCGGAGCAGGCACTGGCAGGAGCCTGCTCCGCTAATCTTGGCATAGTACATAGGTACAGGGCACCCATGTGCTATGCCAAGAGTAAAGGTCCTTTTACACGGGCCGATTATCGGCCGAAAAATCGTTCCTAGGAACGCTAGTGCCGATAATCGGCCTGTGTAAAAGTGGCCCTAATCAGCCAACGAACGAGCAAAACGCTCGTTCGTCGGCTGATTGGATCTTTTGGTTTCTACAAAAGATCCAATCTGTCGGGCGCACATCGGCCTGTGTAAACAGGCGATGTGCGCCTGACAGTATGGAGCTTCCTGGCCGCACGAGTGATACAGCGATCACTCGTGCGGGCCGGCGCTCGATTCATCGGGCCGTGTAAAGGCTCCCTGCCCGAGCGCCGATCGGCGCTCGGGCAGGGAGACACATCGGCCCGTCTAAAAGGGCCTTAAGTAATTGTCCAGGGAGCAAGGGCAGGAGCAGCAATACGCGCTCCTGTCCGTACTCACAGCACTGCTGCTGCCCATTCATAAAATGTGTACTCTGTACACCGCTGAGCTGTCAGTGGTGTACATAGAACTGAGTTTTAAGTGCACCAGGGAATGGTGCGCTTTAGGTAGGAAAAAGTGTAGTAAAAATAGAAAATTCATTAACAAAGTATATGAAAGAGTTTTCTTAGGGCATTAGGGACAACATATTAAAAAGTTTATATAAAGGTTTAGTTACTCTTTAATATACAGGGGGATGATTGTAGACAATCTTATATGGTTGTCAACTACTGAAGTACAATGAAGGAATAATGTCAACTGCAAGGCTGCTTTCACATGGCAGTGTGTGACCCATGAAAGTAAGGGCCCCACACTGATCTCAGATCAACCATGGGTCTACCGTGTATCCAAATTATCCTGTGAGTGTAAAGGTGGATTTAGATGCACCAATAATCATCCATATTATCGGGGACGGCTGTTCCTGCAAACTTTGTTCCAGATCATCTGGTGGTCTAAATGTGCAGCCAATCACCCGATGAACAAGCAAAATGCTCATTCATCATGTAATCCTATAGTTCATGAAGGCACCACCGATCAGTTTCTGGGCAGCAGATCGTGTGGTCTAAACAGTGATCTGCTGCTCACAAGCCATGATTCTGTATGAGGACAAAGTATTGATTTAGCAATGCCCTGTCCTCGCACAGCGATGGAGATCGCTGCATGTAAATGCATAGTCTCCTTCACTGAACAAGTAGCTGACTGTCAGGAAGGAATGCTTCCTCCCCGACAACTGGTTGTAGAATCGGCCCATGTAAATCCACCCTCTCATCATACTTACTATGACGCAGTGAGTGCGGCCAAGACAAGTCAGTCTGGGAAATGCGGCCATCACAAGGACGTTTCACAGACAATACAACCTTCGTTTTACAATTTGTCAGGACTAAAACCTGGGAACATTACTTACCATGATGGCCACGTAGTGCCTCTCTGGAAGGGACAGAGCTCCATCCATACGCAAAAGCTGATGCTGGGTCTTCCAGAATATTCTCAGATATTCTGGATGGAGCCCCATTACTGCTGCGATGTTATCACTCACAACTGGTCGAGGCAACTGTAATGAAGGCAACATTTAGGAATACAGATTGACATTATGTAACTACAGTACACACGTATCCAGCCGACTCTTACCTGTGACACTGGGATATACGCACTGGGTCCCCTGGTATCTCGTGGTCTTATCTGATCGCCTGAATCCTGAAACATTACAGATTGATTTAAAACAGGAAGGATCAAATCATATCCACCCAGCCAGTGAAAAAACCCATGACGGAGGCAAGCCACACGTGTTTTTACAGGCTTGGTGCAAGTTCTAGCATCAATTACATCAGCTATTACCATATGCGTAACTTGCCCCAGGCATTACAATCACCAGGCCATAGGAATGCAGAAACACAGTAAATACAAGGAAGCACATGGCATGTCAAGTACTTAGAAGACTTCATCAGGCTGCATTCCTCTTCACAGGAAAACATTATATAACTCAGCACAGAACGTCCAGAAGCAGGACAATCTGACAGGCGTTGCCATACTTCTCAGGACTATTGCCAGCAAACAGACGGAAAGATATGGATGTTCAAAATGATGGAATAAATGTGAAATATGTTACACAGTAAAACCTCTGAGATGACCGCTCAAAAATGGTAGTGTTCACAATGACCCGTAAGAGTATATTATGTGACAGGAAATCAGATCTGGATAAAAACACCGATTTATCTGGTTACAAGCTATGAGATTTGGTGACCTTGACCGGTTATCTGGGAATTTCATATTCATTAACCGGTTTAGAAAAAAGATGACTGAGGGGAGATCTAATAAATATATCAGGGGTCAGTACAGAGATCTCTCCCATCATCTATTTATCCCCAGGACTGACGAGGGGACATGCTCTGCATCTGGAGGAAAGAAGGTTTAGAGGATTCTTTACAGTAAGAGCAGTGAGACTATGGAACTCTCTGCCTGAGGAGGTGGTGATGGTAAGTTCACTAAAAGAGTTCAAGAGGGGCCTGGATGTATTTCTGGAGGGTAATAATATTACAGGTTATAGTTACTAGAGATGGGTCGTTGATCCAGGGAGTAATTCTGATTGGAGTCGGGAAGGAATTTTTCCCCTAAAATGAGGAAAATTGGCATCTACCTCATGTTTTTTCGCCTTCTTCTGAATCAACCTACAGGATAACAGGCTCAACGGGATGGACAGATGTTTTTTTGAGCCTTATAAACTATGAGGTCATTTATTAAGACTAGCCTTTTAGACACTGCTCTGGTGAGGTATGTAGTAGGCACCGGCCTCTACATAACTTTGGCGCATCCAGCACAGATTCTAAATGTAAGACAGCTGGTTCAGGCGTAGAAAGTTATGAAAGATGGGCCTGCTGGCCTGCCCCCTTCCCCACCCACTTTTTAGACCTGGCGTGAATGGGGAAGTTGCAGATTCTACCATACCATGGTGTGCAACAGAACCTGTGCCACAAAAGTGGCATATATCTGGTCATAATGACCCCCCTATGTTATTATAGGACTTCCCAAGCCAATGTGATATCGACTAATCCTCAGAGGTGTGACTGACCAGCTATTTGAAGAGGCTGTGGTCTTCCTAGGCCAGTGACATCACTTTAAATCAGTCAACAGGTCTAAGCTCAAGTGAATGGGGCTGAGCTGCAGTACTAGGCACAGCCACTATGCTATGTATGGTGCTATGTTTGGAAAACTGCAAGGAGGCCACACAAACAGCTGAATGTTTAGGGTCTCAAGAGTTGGAACCCCACCAACCTCAATATGGACAGTAATATGGAGAACCCCTTTAAGATTAGAAGCAAGTCCTCTCTGGCTAATCTCATATTAGCGGGACAACAATCACATTGCATATCCCACAGTATACATGCCGATTTTTTTTCAGTGCACATTCCATTTTGAAATCTGCAGCACATTCCCTAACTTGCGGATTGTGTGCAGATTTGCTGTTGATTTTTCCACTAAAGTCAATGGAGTTATAACGTTCACAAGACACTACAGTATAAACCTGCATCAAAAACCGCACCTCCGCAACAAAATCTGCACAGGTGCGGGTTTCAAATCAGAGTCAGTGTGGATTTCTGTACGATTTCACACCAAATCCTGCATGTGTCGCTTTTTTTTGGTAGATATTTATGTAATTTCATACAGTTTGCTGGTACTGTATCATGCTAAGGTTTTTCTGCGCGAGAATTCTTGTGTAATAAGTACTTTTTCTCCCGTCAAAAACAAAAAACATTTCTGACGAAAGTGACAAACTCATCATACTGATTTTTCTGTTCTTCTGGTGGATAAGAATGGAAAGCTAAACCGTAATGTGAACTCTGCCTTATGTGGCAGGATTCTGCAGTATCAAAATACACACCAAGCGATGCATATTTTGTTGTGGTATTCATAGCTGATTTACCACAAATTCTTCCCTCTGGATTCTATCCACCTCATACTGATACTGTGTGAAAATTAAAACCGCCTAGTAGGTCACCTTGTGCATGGATACCGTTGCAGAATTTCTACATTTTCAACATAAAAATCCAAGACACATTCACATTTCCGTGTTCATCTGACATCTGAAAATATATCTCCGTGTTTCATCCGTGAAGGATCTGTGTTTGGTCCTTTTTTCTGCCCTCTGTGCGTCATCTGTATTCTATGGACCAGAGCATCTCCTATCAGTGGTCACTAAAAAACGGACTAAGGCTCCATTCACACGTCCTGTTTTTCTTTCCTGATTCAATCCTGATTTTTTTCAGGACCCATTGAAATGAATGGATCCAGATCAGGATCGAATCAGGAAAGAAAAACAGGACGTGTGAATGGAGCCTAAACATGGACACCATCTGTGTTGTGTCTGATTTTCAAGGACCCACAGACTTTAATGGGCGTGTTTGGTCTGCATCAAGGACTATAGTTTTTTCAGTAAATAATGATGTGTGAACAAACCTTAATATCAATGGGAATGTGTGCATGGAAAATGCAGACAGCACATATCAGTGGAAAACAAATGTGAACGAGGCCTAAATAAGTGAACATTCCCTAGTATTTTAAGAAATGTGTAACATGCCACTGATCATGAGTGACCATTCTGATTCATAAACTGTCTCCTCCTGCAATCAAATCATTGTTGGCCTTAAAGGGGTTTTCCAGGATCTTGATACTGATTACCTATGACTAGAATAGGTCGTTACTATCCGATCAGTGAGGGTCAGACACATGCACCTCCACTGATCAGCAGTTCCCAGCAGCCTCAACGCTGGATCTATCACTTTGAATGGATCAGAAAGCACAGGACCGTTACTGGGATCTGAGCTGCAGTAACCCAGCACAGTCACTACACTGAACATAGCTGTGCTTTGTTCCACTCAAAGGGATCACTCCAGCGCCGAGGCTGCAGGTAACAGCTAATTGGTGGAGGTGCACGTGTCTGACCCTCACTGATCGAATAGTAATGACCTATTCTGGATATAGGTCATCAATACCTGAAGCCTGGAAAACCCCTTTAAGAGGGCTGTACACAATTAAAAGAGAAGTCTGCCTTCATCCAAAACCACCCCCACTCCTGTCCATGATTGTGTTCAGCCCCATTCACGATCTGTGGGCAAGAGTGGTGCCAAGTCTGAGGTAAAAAATTAGAAAAGGGGTAAACAACTACCCAAGTGATGTAATATATTCCAAAAGTTTCACAAAGCATCCCTCTTATGTCCTCATCACAGTGAGTGATGCCATCAGGGATTACAGGGATTTGTAAAGCAAAGGAAGTAAAACACAACAAGGTCCCTACCCTAACAGCCTCCGGATCTCAGACGCAGCCATGTGAACTGTGACCTGGCGCCTCCAGGAGTACATGCAATCACTGCTACTGCTGATGTAACTTACAGCCGGAGTTACAAGCAGGCTGCGGGGGAAGAGCGGCTCCAGACAAGCAGTCAGCTGGTCGCACCATGGAAACCGCTGGGACATGAGCCCCCTAGCGTTCATCCAGCAATGTTACAGGTCACAAGTGCCAGGAGCGGACAGCTAAGCGAACCTGTTACGTGCTCCTAAGGATTAGAGCAAAGGTCACCAGAGGCTTCCAGCCCCACTGCTCCAAGGAGCCCACCACAGGGGGGGGGGGGGGGGGGTTGACACAGGGAATAAGGGGGAACGTAATAACTTCACAGCCGCGCCACATACCGGCCAGGGGATAGACTGTGGAACATGCAAACACAGCACTTTCCTAGGACAGTGTTCACACTTAACACACACCTTCATGATCCTGCGGGCACAGCACAGCTGACATCCGGGATAGCAATCCTCTCGGAGCCTTGAGCAGGTACAATGACTGCTTGCCACCCTGATGGGGTTAACGGAGCACATAGCTTCCAGGGTTGCGGAGGAGCGCGGAGCCGGAACAGAAGCGCACAGAGGAGTAGATGCATAGAGCTTTCGTCACATCGGGAACCGCCGGTGTTGCTGCTAAATCTCGTCACTCATCTCTGCAGACCGCTCAGAAGTCCTGCGAAGTGACCTCTTTCTGTATTTATAGCCTCGTCAGCCCTAGACCCTTACACTGTACTTCTTCACCAATCAGAGCAGAGCTAATCCCAAGCTACGCCCCAATGGGTTCGCAAGGGTTCACGGGAATTGTAGTTTTGTTGCTCTTTGTAAACGTTTTCAGTGGAGAAAAACAACTTTAGGCGTTTATAGGTAGTGAGAGACATTTATCAGCTGCGTGGTCTACAGGGGTGCCAGCTCTCATAGGAAAGAGCTTTACCTCAGAGCCCTGCAGATAACCCACGGGCCAGAGAGAAAATGCCTCAGTGTAAAGGTTACCACAAGTGATAACTCAGCATCTTGTGATTGTGGTGATAATAACAAGCCATGGAGAAGACAGATTGCTGTGCTAGGCTTACAGGGCAGACTGGGAACTTAAAGTGGCCCTGGAAAAAACAGTGGTCCCATTTTGTAGGTGAGTCCAAATTGATAAAAAGCGATACAAGACATGTAGGCATGGACAATAGAAGGGGGGAAGCAATACCACAGTGCAGCACAATATAGCACCCCAGCAGAACCAAATGCCACAGTGTAGGACAAAATACTGCCTCAGCAGAATCAAATACCACAGTGAAGCAAAAAATACTGGCGTAGCAGAACCAAATACCACAGTGCAGCAGAAAATACTGCCCCAGCAAAACCTAATACCACAGTGCAGCACAAAATACTGCCCCAGCAGAACCAAATACCACAGTGCAGCACAAAATACTGCTGCCCCTGCTTATCCAACTTCATTACCATCCTGAGGACGGCGATATAGTTGAATTCAGGAGGGCACATATGTACCTGATGCTCCTAGCATTAAAGGGGTTGTCCAGGTTCAGGGCTGAACCCAGATATAAGCTATTCTTTATTCTTTTCATACATATGAGTGGAGCACTGGAGCATTACCTTGCTCCAATGCTCCCCTTTATCACACTGCATTGCGCAGTGCAAGGTCTCTTTACTGTGAGCCAGTGACATACCGGGTTCTTCTTCTTTATGCTAGGCAGAGACTTCCGCCAAGCAGTGAGCCCGGTGATGTCACCTGCACAGATGAGAGGTCTATAGCGCTGCTGTGTGCTGTTTTGGAGGCGGCTACTATGCAAAGTAACATAGTACCCGTCGTCAAGGCAGCCTAGGGCAGCGCTGTAGACCACCCATTTGTGCCGGTGATGTTGGAAGTCTCCACCTTGCATAGTGAGGAGAAACCTGGTACATCACTGGCAGTAAACATACAGACCTTGCGCTGTGCAATGAGAGCGTGATAAGGGGGAGCATCGGAGCAAGGAAATCCTCCAATGCTTTAAGGCCCTTTTAGACGGGCCGATAAGTCTCCCTGAACGAGCGCCGATCAGCGACATCGGCGCTCGTTCAGGGAGCCTTTACACGGCCCGATGAATCGAGCGCCGGGCCGCACGAGTGATCGCTGTATCGCTCGTGCGGCCTGGAAGCTCCATGCTGTCAGGCGCACATCGCCTGTTTACACAGGGCGATGTGCGCCCGACAGATCGGATCTTTTGGTTTTTACAAAAGATCCAATCAGCCGACGAACGAGCGTTTTGCTCGTTCGTCGGCTGATTAGGGCCACTTTTACACGGGCCGATTATCGGCACTAGCGTTCCTAGGAACGAATTTTCGGCCGATAATCGGCCCGTGTAAAAGGACCTTAACTCATATGTGGTAAAAGAATAAAGAATAGCTTATATCTGGGTTCAGATCCTTATTTAATCAGCTGGCAGGGGGGAGGAGGGCTCAGGCCCTGTAAGGTCAGTCTACCCATGGGCTTTCATCATATTACTGTGAAAAACGTCAAGTAGTCCAAAGGAAACTCCCGAGGACTGTCCGCATTTTAATTAAATTAACACTTCCTCTGTGTAGCCTTCTTTCCATTACAAATGCTATGTGGACAGCACCCTGTGTCCTCAGGTAACCACTGGCTAGGAGACTGGCGTACTAAAAATACATGCACACAGCAGCGTCGTTTATGGGGATTTTCCTGCGTTTTTGCTGAGTTTCCACACCAAAGTGCTGATTTACCCCAGATCAAACCCTTTGCTTTGCAAAAAGTGAAATCTGCACTGCAAATCTGCACAAACAATTGATATACTGCAAATCTCAAAATCCACACCGCAGGTCAATTTCTATGCAGAAAATTTCCACACAATGTATGTCAGATTACAAATCTCATCTACTTAGGCCTCTTTCACACTAGCGGCAGCACAGATCCAGCACCTAAAGGGTGCCGACGGATCCGTACTGCCGCTGATACATGTGTGGAGCCGGAGCAGCGCCTCCTGCGCGCAGTGATGACGATTCCCCACAGCACCCTCTGCTGAGCGCAGTGGGGAAACGTCATAGCTGTGCGCAGGAGGCGCGTGAAGACATGCTGCCGGCGTACCTGCCTGGAGTATGTGAGTATGTATGTGTTTGTGTGTATGTGTGAGTATGTATGTATGTCTGTATGTATCTCTGTAGCCGGATCCGGAATGACCCCCCATTGCAAGTCAATGGAGGACAGATCCGGATTACTTGTGTGTCACACCAAACGGATCCGTCCCCATTGACTTGCATTGGGGGTCATTCCGGATCCGTCTTGGTGCGGATGCCTGGACTGGAGAGAAAACCGCAGCATGCTGCGGTTTGTTCTCCGGTCTGAAGACGGAACGGAATGCTTTCAGGAGCATTCCGTTGTCTTCAGTTCAGTTTTGTCCCCATTGACAATGAATGGGGACAAAACTGAAGCGTTTTATTCCGGTATTGAGCCCCTATGATGGAACTCAATACCGGAAATTAAAAACGCTAGTGTGAAAGTAGCCTTAAACGGTACCATATTACACTGCAGATTTTCTGCAACAAAAAGCTGCGCACATCCTAAGGATATATTCACACGGCACATTCATTGCCTCAGTGGAAACACCCATTCCATACATCTGAATCTGGTTGTTGCTTGAACTCCATTAAAATGAGTGGGGCAATAATAGCAGGACATACTGGAAATGTACATCCAGCATATGCCAGACACCGCCAGTGCCCGATGGATCCCATTCAATATAATGGGTCTCCAGCATGAATACCACCATTCTGCCAGACAGAATACAGCTGCTGAAAATGTGGACATAGCTTTCCGAGGTATGTAAATGGAGGTCATCCAAACCAGAACTATGACCTATAAAGTAGTGTTCATGTTGGGAGCCCAATAATCAGCCGATCAGCAGCCTGACATGTCCGCTTACACACAATAGATTCCATTCACCTGCACATCAAAGTGAGATGAGATAGAATGTCTTACAGAGACAGACGGTATTTTTCTTCAGTGTGTTACCCATACAAGTCAATGCGACTTCACACTTCCTTTTTATTAACAGATCTGTCTGCCAGTTCCATGTTGTCACTGCAGGTCCTATTCTTGTCCGTTTTTGCAGATCAGAATAGCTCTTTCTTTTGATGGGAATGCTTTTGCTTCGCGCGCAGAAGATATCCGTTTTTCAAGGACCTGTTTGTTGCATGCCAAAAATTGGACTTGACCATGTGCATGAGGCCTAAAGACTATGGACACCTTTGATCATTTTTTATTCTATTGCATCAACTATATAAGAAAAAACTTTTGCTCTACATAGCAAGCTGCAGAATGCCACTTACAGTTTAGGTCAGTATCTGCTCCCCTTCTGTCCCTGAGTGATTATTTGCAGACGTGTGATCAAATGTGATTGAATGCATTATGCAGCTTGAGGTCAAGTGGAGCTAAATTTTTAATTAAAAAAAAACAAACTGAAAATTGAAAAATGTTTCAGTGCATAACTGGTGCAATGTAATAAAGAACAACATGATCAGGGATGTCCATAGCTTTTCTGGGTATGCTTCCCCTCTTTTTGTCTCTCTGATCCTTATTTTGATCTATAAAGACATACAAGAGTAAAGATCTCCTGTACATAATAGGAAAGGGGCCTGAATACATCTACTGATTTCTGACTGCTGTGGTGGCTGCAAGGACTCAGCTACTACATACTCATGGCACTGCTTAAAGAAGAACTCCCGCAGAAAATTTTATTCCATGTCCTGCTAGAAATGTACATGATGTAATCTGTAGTGAATGTCATTTTCTTACCAGTAGCTGAATTTTTGAGTTATATCATCCTGAAGTTTCTTATCTGTGTCATGTGACTAGGAATTAGACCCACCAACTCTCACAGCACCTTATGTGTGGACAGGAAGTCTAATTTTCTATGCATTCCTTTGGGAGCCTCACTTTCAGTCTCATAGGAATGAATAGAGAAGTGACTGGCTTGCTGTCCTGGGTCAGTTGGAGGTCAGGGAGTTGATCACATGACCCAGCTACAATAAGAAGAGAGGGGAAACTCTCAATTTCAGCCTCTGATAAGAAAATGACATTCACTACAGATTATATCATGCACCTTTCTAACAGGTCAGAGAATAAAAATTTTTGCGGGAGTTCTTCTTTAAGATGGGTTTACATGGGCCAAGCTAAAGCTGATTGTAGCGTTCCTTCCTGACTGTCGTCTGCTTGTTCAGTGGAGGTGACTGCTACTATTACATGCAGCGATCACCTCCACAGTGAGAATGAGGGATCACGATTGCTATCGCTTGTCCTCATATAGATCCACTGTTTCTGGGCAGCAGATCGCTGTATAGACAGCACAATCTGCTGGCCAGAAATGATCACTTAGGTGCCTGCAGGAACATCAGGATTAACGTCATTCATCGGGTGATCAGTTGCACATTTGGATGGGCAGATTATTAGGAATGAGCGTTCCATACAATCTGCTCAAATAGGCTGTGTAAATCCACCTTTATCTGAGGGCAAACAAGCCCCAACATATATCTTATATGTATTGGGAACAGAGAAGAGGCTGTCTGCCCTGTAAAATGCTTAGGGGCTGTCTAAAAGGTCCCATGATGACATGCTGCTGAGATCCCCTGTGATCACAACCAGTTTGGGGAAATGAAGGATTACACAGCAGCCTTTGAAATCAATGGGTCGTTTGTGTACTGCATGGACACTATTTTACATATTACTCACACTTGCTGATGACCCCTGGTAGAAGCCATCCAGAGGCTTGTGACAGATCTGTTTGGCTGAGCTGTACCATTTCATTTGATAACAATAGTTTACAGACAGTGGCGTAACTACAACTAACTGGGCCCCACAGCAAATTTTTGAATGGGGCCCCCCCAGAAACTTCCTCGCAACCCCGAACTCACATGCAACCCTCACTCTTGTGGCTAGTCAAGACTGAGCTCTCCCAGACAAGGCCTGACAGCCGCTCCATCCGCTTTCTATAGTGTCACTGTATATAATGTCATTGTATAATACTGTTGAGGGGTCCCTGACAATAAAATCTTTTAGTCTCCCTCCTGAAGGGGCCCCTTGTGGGTCTGGGCCCCAAAGCAGCTGCTTCCCCTGCTTCCCCTATTGCTACGCCCCTGTTTACAGACCTTTGTTCCATGGGCTATAAAGTGTGTCTGCAAGAGGGAGAAAAACGCAGTCATCCTTGTGTGTGTCTGAAATATTTCCTGTAATATGTATAAAGTTTTGCTGTACACATCCTTGATGTACTGATTTACTATATGGGGCACAAGATTTGTTATGTTCACTATTCTCAGTATTTTTCAGGCTGAAGGGCCACCTTATTGACACATCGGTGACTCCTGGATGTGTGCTGCCCGTGTTCTCCACAGACAGCACACGTATGTACCGATTTTGATCCTTGGGTGAAGCATGCAGTACTTTGGTCTGTATTTAGGAATTTCTATGGTTCCATGAAAATCAATCCATGCTCCCTCCATGTTGTGTTAGTGGTCTTCATGGACCTTTGGTAGGAGATTCCCTGGAAATCCACTTTTCAGGCTAGCAGTGCATGTGGGAAACACTCAGAGGGCAAAAACAGACATACAGACCAAAAATGGATCCTTCACCAACACTGACTTTTTCACGGATGTCATCACAGATAGGGAAGTGTGAATATGACCTTAGAGCCCCTATCTGTCCAGCACTTTGAGGCTGGTAATTGTGAATCTATGCATATTTTACTCTATCGTTGCACCCGGTGCTTTCCTCTCTTGTAGTTGATGGATGAGTAAACCACCCCCCACATTTTGATAGAATCTTGTACAAGGCAAAGGTGTGATGGGTTACAGACACTTGTGATCCCAACCCCCTCTTTTGGATACTTGATGGGGGCTGTGCTTAATCCTGTTTGCACTGAGTATTTACCGGGCAAATCTATTTATCTATTGAAGGTAATTATATTTGCAAAGTAGGATTGAAACACAATGAGAGAACCAACTCAGCAGGTTTAGTGCACTGCAGTTTGTATAGTAGATACCACAGTAGTGTGGCCTTGCTTCATTTCTTAAAGCAACCTTGCCATTCATTTGCTATTGGGGTTCTGCAACATTGGGCTCATCAGTTAAGCTGGTGAGAGATACTTGAGTTAAAGGCCCCTTTAGGCTCCTTTCACACTAGCGTTTTCTTTTTCCGGTATTGCGTTCCGTCATAGGGGCTCAATACCGGAAAAAAAAGTCTTTTGTCCCCATTCATTGTCAATGGGGACAAAACTGAACTGAAGACAATGGAATGCTCCTGAAAGCAACATGCTGCGGTTTGCTCTCCGTCCTGGGCATCCGCACCAAGACGGATCCGTCATGACCCCCAATGCAAGTCAATGGGGACGGATCCGTTCAGTATAACACACTCAGTAAACGGATCAGTCCTCCATTGACTTTCAATGGAGATCATGACGGATCCGTTCCAGTGATGTTTAAAGATAATACAGATGTAGCGTGTGAATTTGTATGCTAATGCTTACGCATTTATATGCTAATGCTATGCATTGTACACTCATTGCTTATGCATTTGTATGCTAATGCTATGCATTGTACGAATATTTGTATGAATAGCGTACTTTTACTGCAAGTGAAAGGAGTGAAAGAGGAGAAGCGCTGCTACTTCTATACAACCGGATCCGTTCATTACGGATCCACAAGGTTGTATTATCGCTACGGATATGGCCCCCCCGATCGTAGTAACTCAAGTGAGAAGTAGCCTACCAGCTTTATGGGGAAATTGTCAATTTCTAGGAATAGTCATTCCTAATAATTATCCTGTGTAAACGTGCCGCCAATGTTCATTGGGTGAAGGCATCAATGAGATAGACACCAAAATCATTTTTTATGGGCAGCAGATCGTGCTGTGTAAACAGTGATCTACAGGTCAGGAACAAAGATTCTCTTTGGGGATGAGAGTATCTCTCCCCTCCTCTGATGAATGAATGGGGGTGGGCCTGTAAAGGCAATATTACTTACCTGCTTCCCGACACCAACTCCTTTTTCTCCCAGGCTGCCATGCTCCGGTGGGCTCCCTCAATATCAACATCCAGTTTGACATCTCCACAACCGATTACTGGCGGTGGCAGAGACTGGATCCCCCTACAGCACATGTCAATTTGTCAAACCAGATGTTAACATCTAGGGAGCCCAGCGGTGCATCTCAGGCCTGGGGGAGAAGTGGGAAGCCAGCGCCAGGAAGCAGGTAAGTAATCTTTCCTTTATAGATCCATCCAGATGGGGGTGGGGGGTTTGGTTTGCCAACCCCCCCCCCATTCTTTCACAACCCTTTGAGGGATTTGAAGTGCTTAAAGGTACCCATACATCTTTAGTTGCTGTTGTCCAAACGCCGGTTCAGCCAACAGCTGTTTATTTACTCTCCTATCTAATCTCGACTCGGGAGAAAACTTCTACCAGACACCTCTGGCAGCGGCTTATCTACCAGAAGAGCGAAAAGATCAGGTGTTGAAATTCAACACAGCGTTTCCTTCTCCCCTAATACCCCCAAACATCCACTGTCAGGGAGAGTTGGAGCTCTCTGAAAACAACAGGACTGGCTGACCATACTCTGTGTATAGGTCCCTTTACAGTATATAGAAAAGAAGCATACACAATTTTTCTTTTTCACACAAGAATAAATCTTTAAGATGAGTGCATTTGGTTGTGGACCAGTGATGGCAGCATGTACAGAAGAGCATGACAGTGTCCAATCTGAGGTGCTTGTTAAATGGATGAAGGTAGTACATTGATATACAAAAATATGACTTTTGTTTGTGAGACAAAATAAAAGATAACAAGTCCCTGATGAGGACTGCAGGAGCACTTAACCACCCTCTTTTAGGAAACCATAGTTTTGAAAAGTGCACCAGCAGTGAAGGATCAGATGTTAAAGGGGTTTTCCAACTCTTTGTAACTGATGACTAGGTCATCAGTATCTGATCAATAAGGGTCCCCGTCTACCAGCTCTTTGAGAAGGCACCACTGCTGTGGTGAGTGCCATGGCATTCTAACAACTTACCAGGCACAGCGCCATACATGGTATAGCGCCATAGCGGATGTGCTTAGTATTGCAGCTGCACTTATGCCATGTTACTGATGAATGTGATGTCACTGGCCTAGGGTAAGCTGCAAGAAGGCTCACAGGAACAATAGTGCCTTTTCAAAAAGCTGATCGTCGAGGTTCCCAGTTGTTGGACCCTCCCCAATCAGATATTGATGACCTACCCATAGCTAATCGGTGGGGTCCTGGGTGTCGGTCCCCCACCAATCAGAGGATAGGTCATCAGTTAAAAAGTATTGGAAAACCCTTTTAATATAGTAAGGCGGCACTCACCCAAAAAGGAATAAAACTGGCACTTTTATTTCTTCAATCTATTAAAACAACAGTGTTGCAGGATTCCACGTGCACACAGGCTACATTCATTTAACATAGCCATGCACTTCTTCTGGCCCACGTGCTGACATGGTTGCATAGGTATACACTGACAAGCAAAAGAGTAACAATGTTTTGAACTTTTGACTTTCAGGCTCCATATCTCACCATCCACTACAACTTCCAACGTGAGACTACCATCATTTTATGACCAGTCATCTTGGCTATCCCATGCATAAACTGGCTACTATTTAGCATATGATTAGTTATGCAGATACTTGTCATGTGACTGCATTGTTACTGTTTTGCTCCTGGAGGTGGGACAATATTTTCTTTCTTGTATACTACAAATTGCAACCTGTTCTCACATTCCCTAATAGCTCAGTGTGTTATTAGGTTGATTCCCAAATGAAAGGTCACTGGTTTAAATCCAGGAGCAGCCATGAAGAAGATTTCCCAAGAAAAGAGAAACAGCATCATCCAGCTCATTGATAGCGGTATCTCAGCCAAGAAAATTGCCAAACTATATCATGTAAGTGCCATGACAGTTGGAAGGATATGAAATGAAGTGTGTCCATTCCAAAGCCAAGAGGTGGACGTCCAGGCAAAAAAAAAAAAAGCTGTATTCGTACTCAAGTGAGTTGACCAGTATGCACCAACATTGGGAACGTGTAGAAGAGACATGGGAACAGATTTTGGTCAAGATATGCTTTAATCTGATGCATGGCCAGAAGGATTCAGGCAGTGTTGAAAGCCAAAGGTGGATTAATAAAAATTAAAATTTAGAACTTTAGGAGCAAAACATTAGCACTTACATGACAAGAATCTGCGTAACTAATCATCTGATAAATAGTTTGAAGTCCAATTTATGTATGAGATAGACAAGATTATTATCTATAAAATGATGGTAGTCTCACGTTCAAAACTGTAGCGGATGATGAGATATGGAGCCTGAAAGTCAAACGCTCAAAACATTGTTACCCTTTTGCTTAACAGTGTATATATATATATATACGTATATATGTTATGTGTACATGTTCACAGAAGGTTTACTGCAAAGGGTTAATTGCTGTAATGTCATATTATTACGTTAAATGTTGTGATTTGTTTTGTACCTAATAGCATTGTATGGGCAATCAATGGTTAAAACCTTGGCTCACCATGTTAGGTTGCCAGAAGATGGATCTGAGCCCGCCCCTTGGCTAGTTAGAGTCAGTGCAGTTTAGTTCCAGCTGTGCTACAGTGAGCTGGTTCCAAGTTCAGAGAATCCCCATTTGAAACTCTATAGCCAAGGAAGCAACTTTACCAACGTTCTTCAGAGAGAAGGAAATGAGAAGGTCTTGGATCCTCAAGTCTTTGCATTGGAGTCAGACAGCACAGTTTTATGCACGTTTATGTCCAAGAGACTGTGCTGCTGTGAGAGGGAACACACCTTTCCACACTTTCAGATATTTGGCCAGCTGTATCCTATATCTGCATCCACTCAGCCCAGGAATTTGCCGAAGCATTCAGCAAGAACCTCACTGCATGCCTATGGTTTTGCAGAGAGACTTTAAAAAGAGAAAAAAAAAATGACTACTACAATTTCCATTACTGTCGTCTATATGCTGCTTGGCGAAGGGTTGCACTGTGTTATATGCTTTGGAACTTACCGTGTTACTGTCAGATGTACTACTACTTCCATTCTGCACTTTAGTAAAGAGAGACTTACT
The DNA here is from genome assembly GCA_900303285.1 of Rhinella marina. Lineage (NCBI taxonomy): Eukaryota > Metazoa > Chordata > Amphibia > Anura > Bufonidae > Rhinella > Rhinella marina. The sequence goes on along the minus strand of ONZH01023598.1, from coordinate 45,613 downwards.
TATTGGTACTAACAGGCCTGGTTACTGACTCCAGCGTCCTCCTTCGGGGCCATAATCGCCACTACCATCCTCCTACACACACCCCTCGGCAGGTTGCTGCACATGCTTTACTCCTATTAGAATGCATGTACATATTCAGTGTTTCCTCAGGACCCTGAGAATGATATATCAAAGCCAGTTAAAGAATTTGTTACGCAACTATAAGGCCAATGGTATTTTTCCTAGGAGAACTGCAATGAGACTGTACCTCCTTTTTCCATGTAAATACCTAATTGGTACTTCATTCCTCATTCAAATCCACAAGGCTATTGAGCGCCCTCCTGGATGCCCGATTGTCTAGTTTGGCTAGTATTGCTTCCGTCACTGAAACACTTTCCAAAGTATATTGATGGGTTGTTACATCCTATGTTGAGAAGTATATACCAGTATATTGGAAAGATACCGTTGACCAGCCCATTCCAAGATCCCGCGGGTCTGACATCATGACCATCCAGTTAGGTTCTGACAGAGGGGATCATGGGAGGCCTGGTTGTAATGTCAGCGGAAATCCAGTCTCCACATAGGAAATAATCACGTAACCACTCTCACAGTCTCCAGAGTCAGAATACGTAGTGCAAGTACATTAGTAAGTTGGCAGGCAGGGCTTGGCAGGGGAAGCACAGGTAAAAATATATACCTGCGAATCCGCAAAAAACGGAAGGATGAATAACATCTTTTTTTTTTCACCCCTCCTGGAACGGAATCCGCAAATACGGATGACATGCGGATGGCTTTCCGCATGTCTTCCGCATTTACGGACGTCCCATAGACTTGTATTGGGCTACGGACCGCAAAATCGGAGGAAAAGTAGGACAGGAGGATTTCTGTTTGCGGACAGTCGGAACGGTGTACTGTCCGCATTTTTTCACAACCCATTGAAATGAATGGATCCACATCCTATCCGCATAATTGTCCGCAATTGCGGACAGGATGCGGACACATTATACGGACGTGTGAATGGGGCCTAACTCTGCTACCTGTCAGTGGAGAAAAATCCCTGTAGTGGAGGAATAATCAGAATCACAATTGGAAATAACATTGATGACTGTGCCTCCTATGCTATCACACTACAGACCACAACAAGATGGCCGCTGGACACTGTATTGTGGAAGACAATCTCTTTTTATCAGATAAGCAAGTAAGAGCAGCGTGATGTCACAGGAGGTGTGAATAGCCAGATAACACTTTACAGCACTGGGCTACAGACGGCTTCCCTACACTCAACTTTTCAGTTGTGCTCCCCCTGCTGGTCAACATAGGAAGTTCTACACAATTATTATGAATTTTTTCAATATTTCCTTTAATGGTAAAAAAAAAAATTTTAGCACAAAAAATTCTCAAACTTACATTGCATGTTTTAACATTTTAGATATATTTCTCATTTTTGACGACAGTTTTCCTTTAATTCCTAAATATGTTGACTTTGTGTGGTACCACAAAAGAACAGTTACTGAAATGGGTGGATATTAACCACTTAATGACCAGGCGATTTTTTTATATTTTCATTATCGTTTTTTACCCCCAGTCTTCCCAAAGCAATAACTTGTTTAATTTTTCCGTTCACTTAGTTGTAAGAAAGCTTGTTTTTTGCGGGTCAAGTTGTACTTTCTAATGGCACCATTTACGGTTGCATACAGTGTAGTGGGAAGCAAGGAAAAAAGGTTTTCTCGCATCTTCTCTGTATTCAGGAAAAATCACAGCATGCTCTATATTGTGCATTTTTTACACTGTTCTGGCTCATTAGAAGTAAATGGGGCTTGCGTGAAAAACGGAAGGCATCTGGATATAATGCAGTTTTCACTGATAGTTGCTAGAACATGTAGATTGTTATTCTTCAGTTTTTCTTCAAGCGTGTGAAAAACGCCTGCAATCTGGATACAATTCAGATGGAAAATAATTCATACACTGAACGCAATCTCAGTTTCAATTTTGCTTCAGGCAGCACTAAGTCTATGTGCTTCCCTGCCCCTGGCCACAAAGTACTGAGGGAAGGGGGCCCAAGCTGAACTCTAGCGCCAGGGTCCATGAGCCTTTAGCTATGCCCCTGGTTGACATCCACTAAACCCCCTACCTGACAGAGTAGATCTCAGGCAGCTGGTGCAGCTGAGCAGGAAAACAGGTGTAACAGAGCTGAAAACCTGCTGTAGCAGAGCTGGAGAGCCAGTGTGGCAGAACGGGCAATTAGTGTAGCAGAGCTGTAGGCCTAATGCATTGGAGCTAGAGGTCTGATGCATTAGAATTTGACAGAAAGCTGATATAACAGAGTTATGGAGAATGATATAGAGCAGTGATGTAGCAAAGTTACATAGTTACAGTACATACAGTAGGTTGAAAAAAAAAAATGTCCATTAAGTTAAACCTTTCTCAGATCAGTTATACAGCATTTAATTGTTAGATTAAAGGGCATCTGTCAGCAGATTTGTACCTATGAAACTGTCTGACCTGTTACATGTGCACTTGGCAGCTGAAGACATCTGTGTTGGTCCCATGTTCATATGTGTCCGCATTGCTGAGAAAAATGATGTTTTATTATATGCAAATGAGACTCTAGGAGCAAAGGCGCTTACTCCGAGAGGCTCAGCTCTCTCTCCAACTGTCATGTCTTCTCCACTTTGAATGACAGGACCAGGCAGTGAAAATGTCATCACTTCTGGCCCTGACATCTCTGAAATTCAATCAAAGTGCAGAGGGGACGGCAGTTGCAGAGAAAGCAGAGCCTCTAGGTGTAATAGCAATGCCCTCATTGCTCCTAGAGGTTCTTTTGCATATAATAAAACATCATTTTTCTCAGCAACGAGGGCACATATGAACATGGGACCAACACAGATGTCTTCAACTGCCAAGTGCACATGTAACAGGTCAGACAGTTTCATAGGTACAAATCTGCTGACAGATTTGATCATGAACGTTTCTGATGAAAAAAAATGATGATGAATCAGTTTGTCCCATGTTGCTGCAATCATTAGGACCAAGGTAGAACCTGATTTCAACAGGTAAGCCAGTTTCATAGGTACAAATCTCTAACTGTAAGAATCCTTTCCTGTATTAATGTGTAAATCACCTTTCCTTTACATGTAATGTATGCCCCATGGTCTTTGAAATGAATAAATCCTGTGTCATTTCTTTTGTATTGACCACACATATAATTATATATGCAGATGACATCACCTCTAAGGCATCTGTTTTCCAAGCTAAAAAAGCCCAATTTTTTAAGCCTCTCTTTATGAGACCTTCCATTCCATTTAATATTTGTTTGCCCTTCTCTGAACCCTTTCTATCTCTTGTATATCCTTTATAGTATATGGAGCCAAAACTAAATCCCATATTCGAGATGTGGCCTTACAAGGGGTTTATAAAGGGGTAATATTACATTGGGAGTTGATGTAGCAAAGTTCTGGAAACTGGCATAGTAGATTGATGTAGCATAGTTGATGTAGCAGAGTTCTGGAGACTGGCATAGTAGAATGATGTAGCATAGTTGATGTAGCAGAGTTCTGGAGACTGGCATAGTAGAATGATGTAGCATAGTTGATGTAGCAGAGTTCTGGAGACTAGCATAGTAGAATGATGTAGCATAGTTGAATGTAGCCAGAGTTTCTGGAGACTAGCCCATAGTAGAATGATGGTAAGCAGAGTTCTGGAGACTGGCATAGGTAGAATGATGTAGCATAGTTGTATGTAGGCAGAGTTCTGGGAGACTAGCATAGTAGAATGATGTAGCATAGTTTGATGTAGCAGAGTTTGGAGCTAGCATAGGTAGAATGATGTAGCATAGTTGATGTAGCAGAGTTCTGGGAGACTGACATAGTAGAATATGTAGGCATGAGTTGATGTAGCAGAGTTTGGAGACAGCATAGTAGAATGATTAAGCAGAGTTCTGGAGACTGTTGCATAAGTAAAGAATGATGTAGCATAGTTGATGTAGCAGAGTTCTGGAGACTAGCATAGTAGAATGATGTAGCATAGTTGATGTAGCAGAGTTCTGGAGACTAGCATAGTAGAATGATGTAGCATAGTTGATGTAGCAGAGTTCTGGAGACTGGTACAGTCTGGGCTGAACTGACTGTGGGAGTAGCAGTATTAGGTGGCCATTGTTCTGGGACATTATTAACCAACCTGTATCATCATGTTGCATCTGGGTAACCAACATGAATCATAAGCCAGATTTGCATGACCCAGCGAGATGACATCATTATTGCACCCCATATTGCTACGGCTACTGATTCACCCAGAGGAGGGGAGCAAGGCAGCGCATAGTGTTGGACCTGGGACAGGTGAGTAACTGACTTTAATGAATTCTTATACCCCGTCTCCCCGCATGATTAATGGTTACATGAAGATGTTAAAGGAAATATGTTACCAAAGCTTTACCAGTTAAAACCAATACATTTCTTTTTTTCCTAATCTGTTTTCATTTTCTGATTACAGATTTTTTTTAAATTTTATTTCCTGAACATGATTATGGGGGCGGCCATCTTGCCTGAGCTGTTCTTAATAGTATTTAGAAAACATTAAAGGGGTTGTCTGGCTGTATATATTTATGGCCTATCCTCAGGATAGGTCATCATTATCTGATCAGCGGGAGTTCCTACACCCGGCACCCCCGCTGATCAGCTGTTTGACGAAGAGGTGGCACTCCATGTGAGCTCCGCTTCCTGGTCTTTACACACCTGTGGAGCGGCAGCACAGTGTAATTATAAGTACTTGCTCCAAGTGAATGGAGCAAGTACTTGTATGCACTTCCAAGGTGAAGTGCAGCGTAATGAACAGAAAGCGGCGTTCGCAAAGAGCTCCGCCTCCTCTTCAAACAGCTGATTGGCGAGGGTGTCAGACCCCCATCGATCAGATATTGGTGACCTATCCTGATGTGTCGCACTCCCACCGAATAGATATTGTTGACCTATCCTGAGGATAGGTCATCAGTATATATAGCCGGACTATCCCTTTAATGAAATTGCATTATGGCAACCAAAAGGCCATAGACACAATGGCCTGGAGCTGACTCTATTGACTTCTATGGTAGAGTGTTCTAAGCATGCTCTGTGACCTGTGCAGTGGTCATTTTACAAGGAATGAATAGATAAGCGTTGACAGTCAATCACCTATCTATACACAGAGGTAATATCATTACGGCAGGTTTAGAATAACATATAAGCAAGTAACTGCAGTAAAGTGATCTGTACAGACAGGGGTGCACCTAGCCTTTCTGCTGTCTGAGGCAAAAACTAAAATGGGGCCCTCCCAATGCAAATTTCTTAACCTAACCCCTTTACCACAATGGAAGTTTTCATTCCCCATGGCCCTTCCATGGCCCCCCTCTTGCTCCTACCTAGTGCTGCCTGAGGCCAATGCCTCACCTGGCCTCATTGGTGGTGCACCCCTGTGTACAGACCAAGAAGTAACATCTGTTTATTAGGCTTAGTGGCCAGTGCGAAAACTGCAGGATTTTATGGATTTTGTTTAACTATAGATATTAACATAGAATTAAATAGAACATCAGCAAAAATTATTTAAAAATACGTTAAACATAAAAACCTGGTTTAAACAATAGATCATTTTCTGATGACACATTCCCTGTAAATTAACAAAATACACTATCCTCTTTGATTCTGTCTCGTTGTCACTATCCAAGAAACAAAAAAACCTTCTACATGTGCTTCTACATTGACTAGTTATGCCCTATTATTCTAGGTAAGTGACTCCCTTTATTATGATTAGACTTGTTTCATTGTCAAAGCACCCCGTACAAATAACAGAAAAGTCAACCAAACCAGCTGATTTCAGCAGTATCGGCAGGTTATCTTACAGATGTCACGGGATAGAACGATTGTGTATCTAGAATTTTTCATGCCCACTCGGCTAATCACCAACTGAAGAAGGTCACTGCTGAGCTGGCATTTCCTGGTATTTCCGGTTTGTCAAGGTGGACCTGGAATCTGAAGCCAATGGGGAACCCAGTAAGTGTCAGAACATCCTACAGATGGATAGGTAAGTATTGATTTTTTTTTTATCCCACTGGAAATCCCTGTTACTTTTGAATCCTTTGTTTTAATAATTTGTTATTAAAGTTATTAAAGAGTTTTCTGGGTATTTAGATATTGATGATCTATCCTCAGGTTAGGTCATAAATATCAGATTGGTGGGGGTCCAATACATGACACCCTCATCTTTAAGCTCTTTGAAGTGACCATGAGGCAGTTACCATAAAGTGGACAGAAGCCTCCATCCACTGTGAGGCTTCTAATGCCGGCATACTGCAGCTTATACCCCATTTACTTGAATAAGAGCTACAGTACCGTGGCACAGCCACTACACAGTGGTTGGAAACTTGTGCTTGTGCATCCACTATACACTTTCCAGCAACTGCCCAGAGCAGCTGATTGGTGGGGGAGCAGACCCCACCAATCTGATATTGACTGGCCATCAATATCTAAGTACCATAATTAGTAGAGGCTGGCACTACTACTCAAATCCCAGTCCCCGCAGTTCCACAAACACATTGAAGTTCAAGTATTCTGTAAGGTTATGGTGGTCCTCTATGTCAAAGTCCATAACATATCTTCAAAAGAAAAAAAAACATGGCACTGGCGTTTATATCTACTTTATTGAAGTATTAGAAACAGCCTTGTGTGGACAAGGTTAGAGCGGCGGCCGTTTCGTGTTGCTTGCACTTCGTCTGGCTCCAGACTGCACAAATGTGCCACCCCCTTATATCCACATCACGCATACACACATAATTAATTAAACATTATCAAAGTTACATACATTACATACAATATCAATGCATAAAGATACAAAAGGGTTAAAATAATTGCATATCGTATCTCCATCGGTTTTATAGTCTTTCCTATGTAGTGTAAGACACAGGTACATCTGATGGCATATACGGCATTTGTTTTTTTGCATGTAATTACATCATTGACTTGAAAACAATAACCCTCAAGATTAACGTGCCGATTTTGTTACAGATTACGACACAATAGAGGTGATAGACATAGGGAGTTATTACGGAAGGAAATTAATTCTTAAGATCGGATAAAAGGTGATGGAAGTATTTTAACCTCTTGTATATTTGTGTATTGATATTGTATGTTACATGTGTAACTTTAATAATGTTTAATTAATTATCTGTTTATTCGTGGATATAAGGAGGTGGCACATTTGTGTAGCTTGGAGCCAGATGAAATGCAAGCAGCATGACACTGCCGTCACTCTAACCTTGTCCACACCAGGCTGTTTTTAATGCTTCAATAAAGTGGATATAAATGTCGGTTGGTGAGTGCCATGTTTTCTTTTGGAAAATATCTAAATACCAGAAGCCCCTTTTAATGTGTTTCTGTATCATTCCCGTTTCAAATTTAACATTATATATTGACACTTTTGTGACAAACAATGTATTTACACTTCTTGTAAGAAGTCTGCCCCATTTTTCTTTTAGATCTGACTCTCCTTCACACATTACAAAATGGTGCAGAATGTTGTGTCTCCATTCTGTCTAAAGCGAACTTCACTTTACTATTCACTGTGGATGTAATCCGATGTGCTTTCTCTATTGTCAGCTTTATTTACTCTGCTTGTTAGAACTTGTTTTTATCTGAATGTTATTTGTTCTTATCGATGAAACCATAAAGGTATAGCAGGTGAGGCAATGAAAGTAGCTTACCGGGTACCAAATGTTGACATATCATTTCAGTCATAGTTAAAAGGAAAATGATATGTTCAAAGTTCGTGTGGTGACCAATTTAATGCTTCACGTCAGATGTTTTTTTCTTTAATGTTACTTGCAGGAAGCCATGTAAGCTAGCAGGTTTTGTCTCCTTTTTTAATTTGCTGACCCATAAACTTCTTTGATGAGTCAAGGAAGCGACCATGGGAAGCAAGGGAGGGTTATACGACACAATATCTAGTTGATGATTGATCTGCAGTCTCTACTCAGGTTAGGTGCAAAGTAGAGTCCTCTTTACATGGCAATAAGAATAGCAAATACAGGAAATCCAAATTTTCTAAAGCTTTTGTCAATGTGTCTCAGTTTCGTGTCTATTGTGATTTGAAGAATATTCCTGAAATTCTTCTATTGGAAGATATAGGCTCAGATAGTTATCTCATAATTGTGACACCTTAGCAAGCAGAATGATTCATTTTCATAGAAAAAAAGTTTAAATTTTCTCTTAAATAATAAAATTAGTCAACAGTACACTATGTTAATACAAAGTAAGCTGGAGTATAATGTGCCAGATTAATTGAGGTACATGCCTCTTAATAAATTTAATGCGTTTCTGGTTTCTGTGCAAGAAGAGCAAGTCAACAACTACTGTAGGCAGCATAGATGTGCACCCACATTAACTTGTGGTGTAAATTATGGTATACCTGGCAGTCCATGGGAGTACTAGTACAAGAAGAGAAAGTATTGTATAATGGTGCCTATACACTTTCAAAAGCTGTCTGCAGAATGCTGTCCTAGGAGGACAAAAGAAACAGGTGTTGAAATTCATTTTGTGAGGGGAGAGTTGGGGTGTTATAGGTAGTGGGTGTGGAACCACTCCACCAACCAACAATTTTGACTTTAGGATAGATCTAAGGGTGCTGTCCTGGCAACCCCCTGGTTTAACACCTATACAGGGATCTGGCCTTTGTTGCAGGGGAGCCACAGACCGCTACCTCTTGAAATATTCCCGGTGTGATTGACAGTTGACCCACTGGGGTCTGAGACACCAGTGCAAAGCACTGAGGGGTCAGGCAATACTTATAGTCAGCAAACAGGTAGAAGTCAGGGCAGGCAGCTTTTGTGCGAATACGTGAAACAAGTCCGTGGTCAGGGCAGGCAGCAGACGTTTAGAGTTAGCAAACAGGTAGATGTTAGTACATGGGCAGACAGACTAAACAGCACACCTTCACTGGATACTAGCAGGAACCCTCCCATAGGGCAAGGTGCCTAAAATATCCAAAAGTGACTAGCCGTTGGCTAGAGGAAACTAAGGAGTGTGTGCACTGGCCCCTTTAAGAGCCAAGAAGCGCCCAACAAGCAACTTCCCATACACATTAATCTGTGAGCTGGCCCCTCTAATGTGTATTGGGGCTTTTATAGGGGCTCTTTGCCTGGAAGATTTTTAACTGTAATGTAATGTTAATCATTTAAAGGAGTATTCTAGTTCTGACTATATCATGATTTTCAAGACCTCTGCATGCAGTCAGTAAATAGGAACTCTCTGCACAAAACATCTGCTTGCAAGCGTCCTGAAACTGCTGAGCGTCGATCAGTGCCGTTCATTTTAATGATCATGTCTGCTAAGTTTACAATTTTTTTGTGTATGTGTGTAACAACAAGAAATCACAGTTAGCGGTTAATAGTTTTCTTATATATGCAGCTCTATATCAGTTTCTCTATTTATGATTATGTGTTTGAATAAAATGAGCAGTTTTGTTTTATTCTATAAACTTCTGACATTTCTCCCAAATTCCAGACAAAGAATACTATACTTTGGAGCATTTTTTTTTAAATGACAACTATAATTGTTACAGTAATATCAGGCTTCAAATAATTCCTATTTTTTTTAAACAACACAGAACTAATATTTGAACTTATGTGGTGGTCAATATTTAGTGTTTTTTTTAATCACAGCTTTCATAGGTTTTGGCATACTTTCCACAAGTCTTTCACATTTCTGTTGGGTAACTTTATGCCACTGCTGGTGCAGAAAGGTAAGCAGTTTGGTTTTGGTTGATGGCTTATGACTAGAGATGACTGGAGTTTTGAAAAATTCGATTTGGCAGCTTTGCTGAATTTCCACAAGAAATTTGATTTGTTACTAATTTAATTTGTCACAAATCACTATAAATCAGGTATACCCAGGCCACTGTGCCTTAGACCTCTTTAACACAAGCGATACGGGTTGTGTCAGGATTTGTTCAGGAAAAAACTGATGGTTTTGCCGACAAGTTCCATCAGTGTTGTCTAAAATTGCGTTTTAGTGTTTCAGTTTTATTGGCACGGATGCAATCAGTTTTGATGCATTTTTCACGTGCATTAAAAAAACAACTGAGGAATAACAATCTACATCACCTAGTAATCATCTATCACTGAAAAACGCTTTGCATCTAGATTACATCCGAATGCCTTCAGTTTTTCACATAAGCCCCATTCACTTCTATGGAGCCCGGGCTGCATGAAAAACACAGAATATAGAACATGTTTTTTCCTAAACGCAGAAATGATACATGAAAAAAAAAATGAAGAGACTCATTGAAATAAATGAGTCAGGATCAGTCCAGATGCTACGTGTTTGGATGAGCGCTTCCCACTTCTCTTCTTATGTTCAGCTCAGGACAATGGCGGAGATGAGGTTTTTATAGGGCTGTGACATCAAAATGGATGGCTATCTGCACATAATTATGGGTGATCTTGCGTCTCCTCTACACTAAATTTTGCATTGTAACATGTACAGACACCATTTTAGGAAAACTTGATTCATTACCACGAAGCATGAGGAAATTCGGATTCGTTGTAAAGCAAAGTTTTCCTAAACTTCAGACCAAATTCCGCTTTGAATGCTTTGATTCACTGAACACGACTTATGACCAACCATCTTCCTCTTGATCACATTCCAGAGGTTTTCAATGGGGTTCAGGTATGGTTGGCCATGACAGGGTCTTGATCTGGTGATCCTTCATCTACACTTGGTTGTGTGACATGGGGTATTGTCCTGCTGAAAAAAAAAACAATAATCAGAGTTCGGGAACTTTGTCAGGGCAGAAGGAAGCAAGTTTTCTTCCAGGATAACTTTGTACATGGCTTAATTCATGTGTCCTTCACAAAGACAAATCTGCCTGATTCTAGCCTTGCACAGTGAGTGTGGGACACTGTAGCTTATAGGCCTCTCCAGGTCTCCTTCTAATCATTACACGGCCTGGTGTTGGGCAAAACTAATAATTGGACTCATCAATCATCAGTCCAATCCTTATGGTCTTTTGCAAACTTTAGCCTAGCTCTTCTTTGGTTCTCATTGAAAAAGGACTTTTCTAGCTTTACACGACCTCAGCCCTGCTCCTACAAGCCTGTTTTGAAATGTCCTTGCTGTGCATTTCACCCCAGCTTCCACTTGCCATTCTTTTTGTAGGTCACGTCCTACGGTTATTAAATGATGTTCGAATGTGGTGGCCGTCATCTGCCCAGTTTCCGCCCTCTGCCAGTCTGTAGCTTTGTTGTCCCCAAAGTTTGCTGCTTTACCTTGTTCTTATGAACCGCTGTCTTTGAAATTTTAAGGATGGTGTTATGGTCTTACTGACTGCCACTGCCTCCGATCAGCAGTGGCATCCGGTTGCTTGGGAGACCAAGCCGGCATTCCGGTCAGCTGTGACGTAGGGGCCCTGGTCATATCGTACTGCACGCTGGGGCTTCAGGATGTCATCACGCCAGTCACTGGGAGCGCCCCGTTTGCAGTGAAGCCAGCGACACGAGAGCAGCCCGGCAGGGTATTCAAACCAGGACCCTGCAGGATGCAGGTGCCTGTGAATTTTTCATGTTCCTTGGCCACTGGAGCCAGCTGGTTCTGTAACAGGAAAATAGTGATGAGCACAGGAGTGTTTTTTATACTAATGCTCGTTAAATAAGATTTGGTTTAGGTGATCACCTAATCAGCACCTAAATGCAATGAAATGGCTGCCATAAATGTGGAGATGCTAATTTATTGGAGTGGTCTTTTAATTTTTTCAAGATCTGTATATATTGTCAGAGGTTTGTGTACTTGCGGTGGGTTTGGCAATGACAGACTCTCAGACTTCGAGGGTTAAAAGTCCAAATAAACATGATAGGCATTCAGCAGAATACAGGGCATCCAAGTTGACCGTCACTTGGAGTGAAGCCACAGGACATAAAATATAAGACAAAACATAAAATGAACACCTGCCCGTTTGGGCGCTAACTATACAGAGAACTTCTCTCACCTATGCCTTTAGCATGTCAGGGTGTCTGCCTTTGCACAGCCTCATGGTTAGGGCCACCCCATTGATGTCCATACAATTTAACTAGCCGACGACCATCAGCTATACCTAACAATTCCCCCCATATGCAAGGTTTTCTGAGATTTTATAACTGATAGGATGGGTCATCAGTATCTGATTGGCGGGGGTCCGACAACTGTGAGCACTACGGCCTTCTCCGTGCTTACCAAGCAGAGCACCATACATTGTATGGTGGGGCTGAGCTATGCCTAGGCTACGTGACCGATGAACATGACGTCACATGGCCTAGGGAAAGCAGCAAGAAGGCCGCGATACTACTGTGAGCGCGGCTGCCTTTTCGAACAGCTGATCAGCAGGAATCAACGATCAGATACTGATGACCTATCCAGAGGAAAGGTCATCAGTATTAACATCTGAGAAAACCACTTTAACTGAACGCTACGCTGCAAAAAAATCTCCAAAACACCATGGGGCAGATTTTACCCAACTGGACACACTGAAGCCCACTGGACACAGTGGCATATGCTGCTTAATAAATTAGACGCCTCTTGCAGCAGTCCATGCAACTGTCTGCTAACTGATGGCATATCAGAGACAGTGTGTCATGTCACACAGCGGCTCCTGGTTCCCCCTTGGCAGTGCTGGTGTCTCTAACTGAGTTTGACTGAGCTGATTGGTGGAGCAGCAATTCCCGCTTACTACTGCTCAAACAATCAGCGTAACACGCAGTGCAGACGAGAGGGAGGAGAATAGCTCTCCTCTCTCATCCTCCACCTTGTTGACGCTGCAGCCCAGGTCGATTCTAGGTTTTCTGCTGCCTGAGGTGAAAATTGTGCCCCTTCTTCCAGTGCCAAACTCTAAATCCAACCCCTCCCCAGCCTGGAAAATAGAGAACTAAATATCTCTTTCATCCAGTGACGTTTCCTCCTTTGATGTAGACATTCTCTTTCTTTATGTTCTCAATTTGCTCCAGACTGCCACAACTCATTCTGTCAGCCATGTCTTGTCTCTGCAGAGTTTACCACAGAGTTTACCACACAGATATCTTAGGTTCCTCACTTTTCTATCATAACATAATCCTGCTGCTACCCCCAATACTGTGCTAGCTGTGCTCCCTAATCACCAAACTGCAAAAATAACAGTACAGATAGTTCCACCAATAGTAATAGTGCTTCTCCCACCAATAGTAATCCACCAATAGTAATCCTCTCAGAATGCCCCCAATAATGATAATTCTTTTCAAGAATGCCTCCATTAGTAGAAGAGGCCTTTATATTGTGCCCAATAATAATAATGTCCCCAGAGTATCCCCAGTAGTAATAATGCCCCACAGTGCCCCCAATAGAAATAAGGCACCCCTATAGTGCCCCCAGTGGTAATAATGCTCCCTATAGCGCCCTCAGTAGTAATAACGCCCTCTATAAGGCACTCCTTTAGACTCCGCCAGTTGAAATAAAGCCAATCTATATGGCACTTCTATAGAGCCCACAGTAGTTATAACATTCCACACAGTGCACCCAGTATTAAAAATGTTCCCTGTAGTAGCCCCAGTAATTATGTCCCTCTGTAGTGCCCCCTTAATATTTCTAATGCCCCCTGCAGTGCCTCATTTAATTATATTGCACCCTCTAGAACCCATGATTTGTACTCAACCTGTAGTGCCCCCAGAAATAATGCCCCCAGAAATAATTAATGCCCCAACACCTCCAATATACAGTCCATTGGAAATAACATCACACCGTCTCTCCAACCCCCTCCAACACAGTGTTCCATGTAAATAACATCAGCCCCCTCCGTCCAGCCCCACCAACATACAGTCCTATGTGAATAATATCACTACCTCCCCCTACCGCCTCCAATATACAGTCCCATGTAAGGCTATATGCACACAAACGTCAAAAAGGCTGTTAAGAATAGACACACAATGAAATGCCATTTCCCCCAGTGTACATGTTTTTATTGGCCATTAGTCAGGAGCACTCCTGTCTAAGTGGCCGTTAAAAATGGTCCTGTTAATTTCTCAGACAAAAATAGTATGTCCTGGTTTTTAACAGCTGCTATTCACTGTTGGTTAAAAAAACTGCTATGTAAATAGCCCCTTTAATTTGTTGTAAACATGGCAGTGTGACAACCATGACTTAAACAGCCATCACCTCCATTTTTTCACATTTGTGCATGTAGCATAAAGTTATGGCCTGTAATGTAAAGTGAATTCAAAAGAGAATTCAAAAGAGTGAAGAGTGATTAAATATACGATAACACAAAGAAATCACATACAGAATAATAATAATAAGTAAATAAACATCACTAGCCTAAATGGGGTGTAGACTACGTCAATCAGGCTATAACCCATGGCTGTCTACCCCGTTATAACACATGACCTACACCCCAGGGTGTACAGGAGAGATAGGGCAATCATACTCCCCTTCTATAAATAAAACCACATAAAATATACAACATAAAACCAAGAATGAAATGGTATGCTCAGATATATATACACATATAGAGGTAGAGGTACGTATTGATATTAGTAATCGCATATACACCAGAGCATAACCTAGAGTTCACATGCTAAAATAATAGAATATATGATAGAGTCAATGCCGTTTTCATTTAACAATAGCAATATGTTTATAGGAATCTCTTCTTGATGGTTAGTAAAGCTATATTAAATGCTTATTGATGGAATATCTTATATATAATCTTCTTATAGTAATCGTCTGTTCCTTCTTATCAGATGGTTAGTAGTTGTCATAAACAGAGTTAGTCACAATACTTGTTCTTTATATCCACATTAAATGTTGTTAGTTATAAGAATGAATATATGAAGTAAGTACAGGTAGATGAAGGTACTTTACCCTTTATACTGTAGTCTGTGATATGCAAGTCCGCATGGAGGAATATATCCTATTCTCCGGAGTGCTTTAATCCTACCTAGAATGGAGAGCCTGGTGGAGTCTTCTGAGTGAAGGTGGGTAGCAGAATTTTAACCTGTTAGCCCCTCCTCCAGTGTGCAGCACGCATGTCTCTGGGATCACTCTGGAATGTGGTCTTATCAGAAAAATGGGGGATGGGTACTATCTCTAACCCATTTCATTACAAGGGAAACTTACAAACTATTACACAGAGTATTAAACAGAATAAAGGGTGGTACCAATTAGTCACTTAAAAATACCCTTATAGGGAGTTGCTGTATTCAGGAGAAAATGTGTAACAAATTATCGGGTGATTTTCTCCTACAGGAAAATGCATTAAAATGAAAAATTCACAAAAAAGTGAAATTTTGAAATTTCACCTTTAAGAAGAACTCCCAGAAAAATGTTTATTCTCTGACCCGATTGAAAGGTACAGGGTGTGGTCTGTAGTGAATGTAATCTTCTCATCAGTGGCTGTATTTGTGAGTTTTCACCTCCCTTTTAAGTTTAGCTGTGTCATGTGACCAACTCTCTGATCTCCAACTGATACAGAACAGGAAGTCAGTTACTTCTCTATTTATTCCTATTAGACTGACATTGAGGCACCCATAGGAATACATAGAGAAACTGACTTCCTGTCCTTTATTTGGAAAGTCTGATTGCTGATCACATGACACAGCCGAGAAGCAGAAGGGAGGGGATAGTTCACAAATACAGTCACTGATGAGAAAATTACATTCACTACAGATTACATCATGTATCTTTCTAGCAAGTCAGAAAAGAAAATTTTTTGCTGGATTTCTTTAATTTTGCTGTTCATTTCTAGTTTCTCCAATGGGATTACTTATTTGTTTCTATTACGTAAACCCCTTAAAATCACTTCAGAACTGAATTGGTCCTTAAAAAAGTGGGTTTTGGAAATTTTCTTGAAAATTTTAAAAATTGGTTCTAAAATTCTAAGCCTTCTAATGTCCTGAAAAATAAAACAACATTTACAAAATGATGCCAACATCAAGTAAACAAAATGGTTAATGTAACATAATGACTATTTTATGAGGTATCTGCCTTCAAGTAGAGAAATTACAATTTAGAAAATAGTGAATTTTTCAAAAATTTTCGGTAAATTTGGAATAGTTTTTTAAATATAAAAAGGTAAAACCTATAAACTCAAATTAACCACTATCATGAAGTACAATGTGTAAAGAAAACCTTCTCATAATCAGTTGGATAAGTAAACACATGTAAAAGTTATTACCACATAAAGTAACACATGTCAGATTTGGAAAACTTGGTCAGGAAGGTGAAAAATGGCTGAAAAGGGTTAATGTAAATGAATTTTGTAATTACTGTAATTCAGTTTCGCAGCGTGTGACTTGTTGCAGCATAAACACAGACATGTTACAAAAGTCACATGCATTTTTTATGCAGTTTTTAGCTGCACCCAAAATGCAGCTCAGCCACAATGAGTGGCAGCACCTTCAGGCTACCTGTACACGTTGCAGATTACACGCAGATCTCGAGCAGAAAAACGACAGTGTAATACAGTACTAGCAAAGTGTAGAGAAATTAGACAAATCTCATGTACACTTTTTTTTATCTGTGCAGAAATTAAACTGCCATTCAAATTTAAAATTCGTCAGCATATCAATTGTGTGATTTTTGCGGAATTTGCATATACAGTGCCTTGCGAAAGTATTCGGCCCCCTGGAACTTTTCAACCTTTTGCCACATTTCAGGCTTCAAACAAAAAGATATAACATTTTAAATTTTTGGTGAAGAATCAACAACAAGTGGGTCACAATTATGAAGTGGAACGAAATTTATTGGATCATTTAAACTTTTTTTGTAATAATAAAAGTGAAAAGTGGGGCGTGCAAAATTATTCGGCCCCCTTGTATTAATACTTTGTTGCGCCACCTTTTACTGCGATTACAGCTGCAAGTCGCTTGGGGTATGTCTCTATCAGTTTTGCACATCTAGAGACTGAAATTCTTGCCCATTCTTCCTTGCAAAATAGCTCAAGCTCTTTGAGGTTGGATGGAGAGCATTTGTGAACAGCAGTTTTCAGCTCTTTCCACATATTGTCAATTGGATTCAGGTCTGGACTTTGACTTGGCCATTCTAAGACCTGGATACATATATTTTTGAACCATTCCATTGTAGCTTTTGCTTTATGTTTGGGATCATTGTCTTGTTGGAAGATAAATCTCCGTCCTAGTCTCAGGTCTTTTGCAGACTCCAACAGGTTTTCATCCAGAATGGTCCTGTATTTGGCTCCATCCATCTTTCCATCAATTTTAACCATCTTCCCTGTCCCTGCTGATGAAAAGCAGGCCCAAACCATGATGCTGCCACCACCATGTTTGACAGTGGGGATGGTGTGTTCAGGGTGATGAGCTGTGTTGCTTTTACGCCAAACATATCGTTTTGCATTGTTTCCAAAAAGTTGGATTTTGGTTTCATCTGACCAGAGCACCTTCTTCCACATGTTTGGTGTGTCTCCCAGGTGGCTTGTGGCAAACTGTAAAAGAGACTTTTTATGGATATCTTTGAGAAATGGCTTTCTTCTTGCCACTCTTCCATAAAGGCCAGATTTGTGAAGTGTTGGACTAATTGTTGTCCTATGGACAGACTCTCCCACCTCAGCTGTAGATCTCTGCAGTTCATCCAGAGTGATCATGGACCTCTTGGCTGCATCTCTGATCAGTCTTCTCCTTGTTTGAGATGAAAGTTTAGAGGGATGGCCGGGTCTTGGTAGATTTGCAGTGGTCTCATACTCCTTCCATTTCAATATGATCGCTTGCACAGTGCTCCTTGGGATGTTTAAAGCTTGGGAAATCTTTTGGTATCCAAATCCAGCTTTAAACTTCTCCACAACAGTATCACGGACCTGCCTGGTGTGTTCCTTGGTCTTCATGATGCAGAACCCTGAGACTATCACAGAGCAGGTGCATTTATACGGAGACGTTATTACACACAGGTGGATTCTATTTATCTTCATCAGTCATTTAGGACAACATTGGATCATTCAGAGATCCTCAATGAACTTCTGGAGTCAGTTTTCTGAACTGAAAGTAAATGGGTCGAATAATTTTGCACGCCCCACTTTTCAGTTTTATTATTACAAAAAAAGTTTAAATGATCCAATAAATTTCGTTCCACTTCACAATTGTGACCCACTTGTTGTTGATTCTTCACCAAAAATTTAAAATGTTATATCTTTTTGTTTGAAGCCTGAAATGTGGCAAAAGGTTGAAAAGTTCCAGGGGGCCGAATACTTTCACTGGCACTGTAAACTCACAGAAAGCTGCATTGAAATTTATGAGGAATTTCTGTTACACAGCCCTCACCTGTGTGCAGGTACCCTTAGGTTCTTTTTACATTTCTGCCTGTCAACGATTGATAATCAATACAGCATATCAATTGTTAATTGCTGTCTACATGTGGCAATTATTGTATGGGGACACACGATCATTAAAGGTGCAGCGTGCCGCAAGGGGAGTATGTGAGTGGATGTGGCCGGATGGGAGTAGTAGTAGTACTCACAGTTATGTGCAGTGATGTGAAAGGGCGCACCTTTCTTCTCTATGGGACACTTTCCAGTTCTGAGGTTCTCTTGTCTAATGACGGTTGAAGTGTCCTTGGTGTTGCATGTTTTGAAATGCAAAGCAGTGTCCTGGTTGTCAGGATGCCAACACTTTGCAGTGTAGTAGTAGTGCAGGGAGAAATGATGAGGCAGTTGTATAGTTGAACAGTTCTTTATTGAAGAATCCAAATACAAACAGATTAGGACAGTTCTTTAGCATGCATTAGAATGGCAGCTGGTACACAGAATGCATTTTTCACAGATGTTACAGGTTTCATAGCTGCACAGATAGTTAATAAGCCAAAGTGTCTCTTTTAAATAGTCTTCCTTAGGGTGCCACCACATGTTCAGGTTTTTTTATGCAGTTTTTTAATTCAAAACCAGAAGTGGATTAAAAAAAAGTTGTATTTGTCCTTAATACTTTGTCTTTTTTGATGACCCACGTTTGAGTTTGGCTTCAGAAACTGCATAAAAAAACATAAGCATCCAGTCATGGGGTGTAAAGTGGACCAAACTGTTACTTGGTATGCTCAGGCACACTAGGCAACGCCTGAACATGGATGCTGTAGAGTCAATAAGTCCTTTTAGGCAGATTGTGGGAGACTTGTCAAAAGTGGTGTAAAAGAAAACTGTCTCAGTTGCCCATAGCAACCACTGAGATTCCACCTTTCATTTTTCCGAGTTCCTTTGGAAAATGAAAGGATCAATCTGATTGGTTGCCACTGGCAACTAAGTCGGTTTTCCTTTGCACCAGTTTTGATAAATCTTCTCATTTACCTCTACTGGGCTTTCTCTACACCTCTCTGTTACATTTGGCCTGCTTTTGTAGTTCTTTCTGGGTCAGCTTTGTATGGATCCTTTTCCAGGCTGGCTTATGAGTCAGCGACATGTGCTCCTGCTGAGCCTAAGCTCAGGTTAACTATACTCTCCTTTAACCATGTACTCTCTCTAGAATGTTCCTCCCTCTCTATATATAGAGGGTGACACCAGCTCCATCCAGTGATGACTCTAATTATGCACAATAGCTTGTGCACTCAAAATACAGTAAATACATGTTTTACACAAAAATACTTTCTTGTGCAGTGTACTGCGACTCTGGGGGATGTTGCAAGGTGGTCTGTCAGCATGTTTGACCAGGAATAATGTGAATGTGAACTTTTATTGTCATGTTGCATGGGTGGGGCTTCACTGTGAAGGACTATCTGCTCTTTAAATCGAGCTGCTTTACAGCCGTTCCCCTCTGCTCTGAGTGACAGCAGTAACATCCAACCAGGAGGCAAAGATCAGAAAAGAGCATTGTTCAATCCCAGTTATTGGGCCATGAAAAAGGACCATTAGTTATTGTGTCTATGCACTGACTGTTGGTGCACTACTACTTTTAGATAGCATATGTATTTCATGGTGACTGCAGTAGAACAAGGTGTCAGCACCCACTGACTGCAGTATCACAATACCCAACAGCTTACTGACGTCAAGATGCACAAACAATTTCATCTTAAATCTGTTCTCATACTTTCTCCATTCCCTAATTTAAACTAGGCCTGATATTAATAAATGGTCTATGTTTAATTTTTTTATTAACATTTTATAGTATTCTTGTTTATTTCTTCAGGGGATAATCCTATTTCTATTATCTGCATCCATATGTGTTGGATAAATAGGCATAAAAATCATTTTGTGGCAGTTTATTCAAAAACAATGCCTAGCATCAACAGGCTTCCATGTGGTGGTAATATTGGCAAAATCATGCTGACGATTAACACGCTATTTGAAATCCCTGCCCACAACTTCATGACTTTCACTCCAGACTTATTACTGTAACTTTTTTTTAGGTCACAAAAAAGTCACCAACTCGTTCCAGAAAATGTAGAAAAACTGGTGTAGCATTTCTACCCAAAAGTGGTAGGTTTTGATTAACTAAATTTAAGGATTTTACTAAAAACGATTTTAAGTGATATTTGATACATTTGGTTCAA
Organism: Rhinella marina; assembly: GCA_900303285.1. NCBI lineage: Eukaryota > Metazoa > Chordata > Amphibia > Anura > Bufonidae > Rhinella > Rhinella marina. Next base: position 25,139 of record ONZH01023598.1, on the reverse strand, counting down.
AGTACTCTAACACAAGAATAACTGACTTCAGATATTACCCCCCTTATAAATTCCCTCCAATGTGGGTGTTTCTTTTTACGCTTGTGTGAATAAGACCTTAAAGGGAACCTGTCATCTCCGAAACACCCCCTGAACTAGAGTAAGCGTTGTATAGTGTAAATGATACTGAATGCCAATATGTAAGTTTTATCTTCATACTCGCTTCCATTCTGATGTTGTGCTCCCACAAACCTGCAGTAAAATGCACTTAGTGGACTCCAGTGCTTCACAATTTCACAGCCTAAGCTGAAAGGAGTGGAGTAGTCCATCTGCCTCAAAGTTCGAAGTTCAGAGAGTCCAGTGACTGTGCCTTTCTCAGCTTCTGCCCACTGACCTCTGGCATCAACAAGGTTTCCGCCCACAGAACTGGGAGCACAGCGTGCGTGAATGGAAGAAATACTCAGACCATGAAAAGCATCAAAAATTACTGATGAACCGGACTGACCGCACTGATCATTGGCTGTTAGCAGTTGGACACCTAATAAACAGTGTACATCTCTTACTCTAGTTCAGGGGTTGTTTCGGAGATGACAGGTTCCCTTTAAGGCTGTATTAGACCTGCAGATTAAGCAGACAATCGCCTGTTTGTAAACAGAGGAGACCTCTGCTACTATATGCAGTGATCTCCACCACTGTATAGGAAGGAGTGATCGCTAATCCATCCCCATTCTGAATCACTGTTTGCCGGCAGCAGATCACCATGATTTTTAAACCTGTTGAAAGATTTGGATTGCCCAATGCTCATTAAATGGGTATCGGCGGCAGTATTACACTGCCAGATTATCACTAAGGCTACTTTCACACTGGCGGCAGGCCTGATCCGGCAGGGTGCTGCCGGATCAGGCCTGCCGCAGTGACATGTGTGGAGCCGGACCGCGCTCCGGCCCCACACATGTCAGTACATACATACACATATAGACATACAAACACACATACATACTTACATGCTCCCCGGCAGGTCTTCGGAGCGTCAGGACGGCTCACACAGGTCACGATTCCCCACAGCGCCCTCTGCTGGGCGCCTGGTGGAATCGTCATCTGACGATTCCACCAGGCGCCAGCAGAGGGCGCTGTGGGGAATCGTGACCTGTGTGAGCCGTCCTGACGCTCCGAAGACCTGCCGGGGAGCATGTAAGTATGTATGTGTGTTTGTATGTCTTTATGTGTGTGTATGTTTATGTCTGTATGTGTCTGTGTACCCGGATCCGTAATGGACTCCATTGAAAGTCAATGGAGGGCGGATCCGGTTACCATTATGGTCACACCAGACGGATCCACCCCCATTGACTTGCATTGGGGTCATTCCGGATCCGTCTTGGTGAGGATGCCTGGACCGGAGAGCAAACCGCAGCATGCTGCGGTTTGTTCTCCGGTCTGAAGACGGAACGGAATGCTTTCAGGAGCATTCCGTTGTCTTCAGTTCAGTTTTGTCCCCATTGACAATGAATGGGGACAAAACTGAAGCGTTTTATTCCGGTATTGAGCCCCTATGACGGAACTCAATACCGGAATTTTAAAACGCTAGTGTGAAAGTAGCCTAACGTGTGTTACTACGAATGTTCGTTAGAGAAGATCTGGCAGGCTATCTGCCAGTCTAATACAGGCTTTGGTAGGAATGCTTTCTGACTCATTTCATTTGCTTTTTAGGATAGGAATGTTTCTATAACTCTTGTAAATGTTCAACTTGTATCTCTGCATGACCTTATTTTCCTACTGAGAAGGGCATTCAGAAGTCTATATCTGAGTTGTTTGTGTTTCTTGCAAATGAAGGCACCTTTGTCTGCATTTCTGTGTAACTAGCGTTTGCACAGTTTAAACTATGACCCCATCGCTATCTGTCTCCTATGATATGAAGTGATGTCAAGAGTTATAAAACAGTCAGCAATGTGTACAAATACCACCATGCAAGCCTTGCAGATATAGCACTGGATTATGTATAGTAGTGGATTATTAAAATACAGAAGGGCATATTTACTGTACCCACCTTTTGAAAATCACAAACAGGAACAAGAGCAGCGGTGCACGTAACGGCACATTTTTTAATACTAAGCCACACCTCTAACTCCAACCAATGTCTATCTATACACAACCAATCCTTCCTAGTCCCCATATTGTCCCCACGTAGCAATTATTCCCTCACAAAGAAGTTATTCCCAAATTTTGCCCCCACACAGTAGTATGCAGACATTGTGCGCCCACACAATAGTAATGCCCACATTGTGCCTTCTCACATTAGTAATACCCACATTGTGCCTCCCCACAGTAGTTACGCCCACATTATACACCCGTCACAGTAGTTATGCCAACATTGTGCTCCTTTCACAGTAGTTAAGCCCCTCTAAGCGTAGTGCCCCTTTCAAAGTACCTATGCCCACACCGTGCCCCCTCACAGTAGGTATGCCCACATTGTGTCCATTTCACATTAATTATGCCCCTTTACAGTAATGTCTGTTTCACAGTAGTTATGCCCACATTGTGCCACCTTCAAAGTAGTTATGCCCACATTGTGACCCCTTCACAGCAGTTATGCCCACATTGTGCCCTCTTTACAGTACTTATGCCCACCTTGTGCCCCTTTCACAGTAGTTATTCCCACACAATGCTCCCTCACATTAGTTATGCCCACATTGTGCCACCTTCAAAACAGGTATGCCCACATTGTGCCCCTTTCACAGTAGTTATGCCCACATTGTGCCCTCTTTACAGTAGTTATGCCCACAAGGTGCTCCCTCATATTAGTTAGGCCCACATTGTCCCTTCTCACACTAGTTATGTCCACGTTGTGCGCTTTCACAGTAGTTATGTCCACATTGTGCCCCATTGACAGTAGTTATGCCCACATTGTGACCACTCATAGTAGTTTTGCCTACTTTTGTTCACTATTTACAGTAGTTATGACCACATGGTGCCCCCACAGAGTAGTTATGTCGACACTGTGCCCCATTCACAGTAGTTATGTCCACATTGTGCCCCTTTCACAGTAGTTGTGCTCCACTTTCAGATATGCCACCCTTTCTTTAGTGTCTATTTCATAGTAATTATGCCCCCCTTTCAGTAGTTCCCCTTACTGTTAATAAAACAACAAACAAAAGAGTACTCACCTAGGCCGCTGCCGTTCCCCATATGATTGGAGCACATCCTATGCTCCACAGCAGGCATGATGTGGTCACACACATTGCACTTGCTGGGCTGTGTAGGAGGAGTGCACAGGCCATTCCCAGGTCTAAAGTTCTTCCTACACAGCCCAGCAAGCGTGGTGTGATCGCATCATGCCTACTTGGGAGTGCTGGCAGTTGAGTTAAATGGGGAAGCAGTGAAGCAGGGAGGAGACAACTCCCAGCTTCACCATTGTCTCACTTCAGCAAAGGACATTTATTATGTAGACAAAGTTAATACAAGGCACAACAGTGGTGGTCATGCTTACACACTATAGAAAAAGGTGTTGGCCTCTCTGGTGGCTGGGACCATGAGAATGCACTCTTTCCTACTGTGTGCAAGCATGGCCACTGCTGCTGGATTGCAGGGTGGTTGTAACCCCTGGATACAAGCAGTGTATAATGTGATGGACAAATGAATCCAGCAAGTCAAGGAGTCAATATGGACGATCACAATACATTAGTAAGTGCCTTGTATTAACGTTATCTACATGATAAATGCCTTTTGCTGAAGTGAGACAACCATTTTAACTGTATATGCGTCCTAAAGGACATACCTCAGCCGTTGCGGGACAGCCATCAAAATCTGGGACTGTCTCGCCGGATCTGGGACGGTTGGGAGGTATGGATTTAATAATCCTATAGTTGGTGTAAGCTAAGCAGGCTGTCTAGATCTCCACCAGAATTGTCACAGGAGCTCAAACTGGATGATAAATATGGTGCAGAGATAGGCACTTTTCTTTGACTCTATAGTACCAACAATTGGTTTTGAGATAGAACTTTAGGCTGGACTTGTGGTGCAATTGTTGTATATAAGGCCACCTCGCCAAGCCTAACCCCTTTTTGAGCAAGTCAGGGTGAAAAGTTTAGAAAACCTCGTTGTGCCAAAATGTGCCACTTTCTAGACAGATTCTAGGCACAGACAAATTAGTAAATCTGAGCCAATTTTTCTAATTAAAAGATAAACACAACAGCAACATAGTGTGGCACATAATAACAGATAAAACAAATAAGAGGATAGCATGAGTTGTACTCACTTGATGTGGTTGTACTATGTTTCAGGCATATATGGCTATTATACTATGTAGTGACTGGATGCTGCTCCACCTAGGAATAGTCAGCAAGATTTCTGTATTAAATTTAGGATTGGATGTAGAAAGGGAATGTTATATCAGTGGCCCATGCCCACTGCTGCTCCACCCTCCCGGGTGAACAGACATGGGTGCCACTCTGCTACCCTGCCGAAGCGACGGGGACTCACCGACTTTCATCTGCTCCTTCATGATGGTCTGCCCACTGGAGCTATCTGACTGTTCCACTGTTGAGGCCATAGCCCGCTTCTTGCCGACAGTGCCTCTTACTGCACACTCGCTTCCCCCAATGGCCAGCGCATGCACCTAAATCTTCCCCAGCCTATGGCAGGCCACCCATGGGTACTTAAGGCGCCTTCCACTGTGGGATGGTGTCTGGGCAATAGGTTCTAGTTTTCTAGTGCCCTTCTAAAGTGTGCTGATTTACATTTGGTTGCCTATGTACCTGCCTTTTTTTAGGATTTCACTGTAGGCAGCCTGACCTCATCCCTGCTTGACCACTGTACTGACCCCGAGCTTCCCGCCCTGAACTTGGGCTGTTTATGGGATTGCACATACTCTGTCTGACCTGGCCTTAGCCTGTCCCTGACTATTGTTTTTCCTGATCGTTCGGTAATCTCACAGGAAAGGTAATCGTAGGATGGGAGTGGTAGTTGTGGTCCACAGGATGGTTGTTATACTCACAGATCACAGTGGCAATCTCTATTCTGGCTTTTCCTGGGGGCTTGCAGTGATTGGAGGGCACACCCTGATGTTGATGCTCCTGCCTGTAGTAGGGGTGCCCTCGGTGTTGCTTTGGGTGCAAGGCAGGTGGGGAGGTGCAATGGCCGGCAAATGGTGGAGTCTGCAACCAGGCCAGTTGTTGTAAATAAATTTACTACCGTGCAGAATAGGAGTAGTAGTACATCTGACAATGACAAGACACAGTTCCAAAGCAGATCACAAGGCAAATCCTTCCACAGTAGCAATGTATGGACAACAGCAATGGTGGAGGTTATAGTACTACTTCTTTCTGTCTTTCTAAATTCTCTCTACAGAACCATAGGCTGGCATTTAGGCTCTTGGTAAACGCTTCTGCAAATTCCTGGACTGAGGGGTGCAGATTTAAGATATAGTTGGTCAGACTGTCACAAAGTGTGGAAGGGTGCATTATAGAGATGAGCATACCTGTTGAGATTCAGTTAAGTTCTGATTTGCAAAATTTATAAAAAAGTTAAATTCAGACCTAAATTAGTTCAGGTAAGCTGGAAATTTGTATAGAACACCCTATAGTCTCCTAAGACTCAGAATCTTCAGGAAAACATGTTATCTATTTTTGTTAATTTTTTAATAAATGTTTGCTTTTTCTTTCTCCCCTCTCTAAGTTCTTGAACGCAAAGACGCAATAGTAAATCATGTGTGAGTGACACTGACATACTTAGCTATGGGTAAACACATGTTTGAGGGCATTATTGAACAGCGTGTTTAAAAATACACCTCGTGTTATGCGTTTACATATTCAAAAGCTTCCAAAAGTTGTTCCTTATCAGGGGCAGATGGTGTAAACACACACAGTGTTATGGGGAAAAATGTGGATTGTTGGGGGACCTGCCCATACATCTCGCACAAGTATTAACTGTCAGAAGAAAAAGTGTCTCATTGTGAAAAAGCCTATAAAATTCTTCCTTTTAATTGGGAGCAGCAGCAGCGATGTGGATTTGGAAAGGGTATGGTAATAAGAGGCACATGGCCGCAATAGTAGCGGCAACAGAAGTAGCATAGCATGGAACATTCAAGACAGTAGGTCAAGTGTCTATGGGTAGTAGTAATAGTAGTGGTAGTAATGGCTTATTAATACTGGTGGCAGTAGGGGATTAGCAGTGAGAAGTAGCAGCTGAGGTGGGGGCAGCAGGAGCATGATACATCTTGGAGGGCAGACAGCAGCATGATAGCGACAGTGGCATAATGGAGATGTATCATGCTGCTGCTGCCCTCACCTCAGCTGCTACTTCTAACTGCTAATCCCCTACTGCCACCCCTATTAAAGCTACACATAAGCCATTACTACCACTACTATTACTACTACCCATAGATGGTAGGCAGGCAACATTATGGTAGGCAGGAATGGAGGCAGACAGCAACATTGGCAAGATGGGGCACCGTCAGCAAGGACAGATCAGACTCAGCCAGAGGAGTGTGAAAATCCTAACAAATCCAGGCTTGGTTCATGTTGACAAAAGTGATATTTCTGACACTGGCAGAGGACAACTTGGTCCATTTGGCTTTCACTACACCCCCTGTGGCACTGAAAACCCTATCTGAGATGACACTAGAGGCTGGACAAGAAAGAAGACAAAAAGTGTACTGTGCCAGTTTGGGACATTGTTCCATTCTGCCTGCCCAGAAGTCTATTGGGTCAGGGAAATGGGTAAGCACTGAGTGCAAGTGTGTTCAGAGCGGTCCATGATGTTGTGGCCATTGTTGTTGACCACCTTGCCCAGTTAGAGTCAGCGGAGTGACAGTGGGATTTTTGCTGCTTGATATACTTTAGCAACTGCTCACCTTTGTGGCTACTCTCACCCAGGTGGATCAGACCCAACACTGCATGGCAACACTTGACTTGACACATCTGATAGAAAGGAGGGGAGTAGGAGAGATGCTGTGCCCTGCTGCTTTTGGGGACGTCAGATTGTCCATGGCTGAGGAGGCAGATAAGTGCCTGGTGTGGGAGCCAGGCTGACACAATGTTGGGGTAGTCAAAAGGACCTGGCCTTGTTGCAGGGGTGCTGCCTCACTGCTGCCACAAAAAACACTGACACAGTGGGCCATCAAAGACATGTACTGTCCCTATTGGTAACAGTTGCTCCAGGTGTCCACCATAGTGTACAACTTGCGGCACAGTGACAATTGCAAGGAGCAGCTCATGTTCTCCACCACATGAGAGTACAAGGCACTACTAAATGGTACAGCAGCAACTGCACCACTGGCAACATGGCCAGGTGGGGGTTCAGGTGCTCAAGAATAGTTTTTTAATGGCCACACATTGCGTTATGGATGTCTCACGATGGAGCGGAGGACAAGGAGGAGTCTTAGCAGGAGAATAAGCTAATGATGATAACAAGGACATTGTATTGCTTGGGGATGCGGGTTGGCTGCCACAAAGAAAACCAGGAGAAGGAAGACAGACTTGCTCTGATTGGGAATGCTGGCCAGTTGTATTTTCCCAAAGGATCCACTCTTACATTATTACTATTATCACCAGCAACAATACAGTTATGCATGGGATCCCCAGCCTCCTCATGAACCTCCTGCTCTCACACAAGTCACACAGGGAGACTCTCTTGACTGTCTGCCTTAGAGCGTGGTGGAGTTTTGTTGCCTTTTCTTAGGAAAAAAGAAGGTGCAGAGAATACAGAAAGTTCAACTGAAAGGCTTTTTAGGGACTGCAAGGAGAAGGAACGGAGGAATGCAGTAACCCCTGGCTCCAAGGCATGGTGTCAAATTCAGAAGTGACCCCCACATGATCCTGCTGTGAGTGAGGAGTGAGCATCCAATCCACAATCTCATCTTTTTTCTCCTCAATGATAATGTTGCAGTTTTCCAAAGCTAAGGACAACTGTGGACCATTACCACTACTACTACCACTACTACTACTTCTGGCCAGATAGCTAGTTCTGCTACTACCCACATTCTGGCTCTGGGAGGACAAGGCCTGGCCCTGGGTCCTTCGTTTGGAACCCTTCCGTATTCCTGACATTTGGCCTAGTGTATGCAGTCACACAAAGTATGGAATGGTTTGCAAGTCTGTTTTCTGGATCTTAAAGTCAGAGGGGCACAATAAAACCCTCTTCCATTTTCACAAACACACTGAAGACACTGCTAATGACAATTGACTTTGGAAATAATGCAGTATCGGCGCCACTAACAGATTTGGGCCTAATGTCTTATGTGCGCTCAAATCTACAGATTCAGAAAAAAACTTTTTCTAGTGTAAAACAGATGTTGTCAACCTACTATGATATTCTCTGCACAAACAACACTTGAACTGTCTGAAGATGCCCTGACAGATTTCAGACTAGTATCACATGTTTCACGTGTTTTCACTCAGAGATGTCAACACTGCTCTCTATATTGTAAGACACATGTTGAACATTAGTATTGCTATATTTTGCAAGACAAAAAAAACATGAACTGTCTGGAGATGCCCTGACTTGGATTTCAGACTAGTATTTCACATTTTCACTCAGATTTCAAATGCTACCATCTGTATCATAAGACACACGTTGCACACTTGTACTGTTATATTTTGCAAAACCAAAAAAACTTGAACTGTCTGGAGATGCCCTGACATGGATTTTAGTCTAGTATTTCAGATGTTTTCACTGAGATTTCAAACACTATCTATCCTCTGGATGGTAAAACTCATGTTGTACAGTTTTGAGCTAACCTCCCCCCCCCACACACACAAAAAGAAACATAAAAACCTGTATTTCTGATCAAATGGAAAAGTGTTCTTGTAGGTAGGTGCTTTTGAGGTTCTGCAGCAGCTACAGCGGTGCGGAGATACACACCCAGCCTCATCTCCTAACTTCTCACTCTGGCTGCAAGACCCATCCAACCTCATTCACAGCTTAACACAGAATGACATTCTGCTCTTTCTGCATGGGCATCTCCATCCCTGCTGCAGCACTGATTAGCTCATCCAGTCTGTTGGCCTGTGAACCAATCAGGGCAAGCCATCCCCCTCACTTCCTCTCAGGGTCATGTTAGCACCCTTCTTATTCCTCCCTTGTGCTTTATCCTGCCAACATGTGCAGTAAAATGGCACAGAGGACCATTTTAATAGATTTGTCCTAAGTGAACCTGAAAAGCATTGAGTTCGTCTGGAGACTGAAATTTTGGGAAGTTCGCAACAAACCCGAATCGTTACATACTGATCCGTGTTAGCAATGTTCCCTTTCACAGCAGAAAAGTCTCTCTCTGCCATAAACGTGCACAATACCTTGCTGACTGACTCAAATGCATGACTTTGTAGATTCTGGGCCTTCTGATTTCTCTTTCTCTAAAGCACTTTTGTGTAGCAGATGCTTTCTTGGCTGAAGATTGTCTCAGAGGCAAAGGTTAACTCAGTTCAGGAATACCTCTGAGGAGCTTACACATGCAGATCCTATCTCTCCTCAGCTAAGTACAAACTCTGCAGTCCAAACTGGCTAACCAGGGGGAGTTGCCTGACCCAGGTCCATCACATCCTATGGGGACAAGCCAAGAACTTGACCCTTGGCTGTCCATAGAATGCTATTAGGTATACAAATAAAGTAAATCAAAACATTTTACATAATAATACATTACACCAATTACCCTTTTTGTGGTAACAGTGATCTCTGTGCCAGTGTCTCTTGACCCCCGTGAGTCAGCAAATATTGTCTTCTTCAGGAAGTGGGCCTGGTGGTTCCCCTGCAGCAAACCTCAGATCCATGTCCAGGAGTTAAATGGTAGAATCCAGGGGATTGCCAGGATGCCCATAGGAGTAGCCCCAGGCCAAATCTGTTCAGCTGACTCTGTTCAGATCTCTCCAATGAGAGATTTGAAGAACTTATGGTACTTTAACACATGCTACGCATTTCACCATCATACCCATACCATGGATACTTTGCCCAGAGCATATTTACACGCTGAATGCATTTAACCCGCACGCTGAAGCTGGAGCGATGTGGGAACATGGCACCCACTCGCACGTGCAGCGATCGTCATGGCCGGCAGATCTCTGCTTGCACTTCCGGGTTTCTTACAGATGCTCCATGTGGCCAATCTGGGCATCTTTAGTTGCGCTGAACACTGTAAGCCTCGCTGATGAGGCTTACACTGTTAATGCCGCAATTCTTATTTTGGCCACCAGATGGCCGGCCAGGATAAGAAATGAGCAATTTCAAATGAAAATGTCATTTTAAAAATCCCTGATAAAACAAAATTAAAAATTAAAAAACATTATTTATAGGCTCATATTTGAGCTTCAAAATCATCACAAAAAAATAAAAATGTTAAAAAATATATAAAAATTAAAAAAAATATAAAAGTTTAAATCACCCCCATTTCCGTATAAATAAAAAAAAAAACCTAAATAAGTGAATTGAGTAATGGAAAAAGGGTCAAAATGGCATTTTTTCATTGCTTATCTTACCCCAAAAATGTCATAAAATGTGTTCAAAAAGTCTTGCACACTCCAAAATGGTATCAATAAAAACTACAGATTGTCCTGCAAAAAAATGAGCCCCTAAACTGCTCAGTGGGTATAACTATAAAAAAGTTATAGGGGTCAGGATATGGTGATGTAAAAAAAAATTTTTTTTCAAAGTTTAAATTTATTTTTACACTAGTTAGACATAAAAAACCTATACATATGGGTATCGTTGTAATCGTACTGACTCAGAGAATGAAGGGCATGGGTTAGTTTTGCCGCAAACAAAACGCTGTGGGAACAAAACCCGTAAAACGGTGGAGGAATTACACCCAAATTTTTTTACAGCTTCCCACTACATTTTATGCCATAATTAATGGCGGCATTCGAAAGTACAACCTATCCTGCAAAGAATAAGCCCTCATACAGCTACGTGAATGAAAATATAAAAAGTTATGGCTCACGGAAAATAGGGAAGAAAAATGAAAACGCAAAAACAAAAAAACCTCAGGTAGTGAAAGAGTTAACAATCCTTGCTGTGATAGACTATTTGGGGATGATTGTAACTTTTTATTGAAACAATAATGAAAAGTGTTTTTTATATATGTTTTTTAAAAAGTAATTTTTATGCATTTTATTCTTTATGTTATTTTATATAATGTTACATGTATAGAAAATTTATAATTTTTTGACAATAAGGCTGATTAGTATTTTTAAAGCGGTTATCTAGAGCTATAAAATATCAGATCAGTAAAGATCTGACTTTTGGTATTCAGGTAAATGAGTCAATCTGCACAGTGTTCCCACTGGTAATTACCAGCCTGGTAACAGTGCCCTAGATGTAAAGTGTTTAAAAATCTGTCACCAGGATAATCGCTATTGAAGTAAAGCCATGGCCTAATGGCACTTAGTACCTTATTTCCAGATGCCTTCTGCATTCTGCCTTTGTTTCAGCAATAGATGTTTTCTATCTTCTGAAAATCCAGTTTATTTGGTATGCAAATGAGCCAGTAAAGTGCCCAGACGGGTGTCATTCTTGCAGGAAGGAGCCCAGGCATACCTCCTGCTAGTGCCCAAACCCGCCCTCATGCTGGGAGCAGGGAAAAGGGGGGCAGAGTTATGGCTTGAATGTGATGTAGGAGGCGTGCCTGGGCTCCTTCCTGCAAGAGTGACGCCCCTCTGGGCACCTTACTGGCTCATTTACATACCAAATAAACAGGATTTTCAGAAGATAGAAAACATCTATTGCTGGAAGGCTCCTCTGGAAATCAGGTACTACCGTATTTTTCGCCCCATAAGACGCATCCCCCCCCCCCCAAAAGTGGAAATGGAAATTATGGAAGTGCTCATTAGCACCGGAGGACAAGGAAGCGGTGAAGACTTTGTGCTTACCACTTCCTGGTCCTCGGCTGTCGGCTGAGCTGTGCAGGGATGCGCACAGCGTGAGGGCGCTCTGTGACCTCACGTTGTGCGCGCCGGGTCACAGCTCAGCCGACAGTAGGAAGAAGAGGATCGCGCGAGGAGAAGAGCGGCGGCGTCCAGGAGCAGGAGAGGTAAGTGGTGTTTTTATTTTAATAAATATGAGGCAATGGGGCTGACCTGAGGCAAAGGGGGTTGCTGGGGGCTGACCTGTGGCAAAGGGAGCTGCTGGGGGGCTGAACTGAGGTGCTAGGGGCTAATATGAGTGGAAATAGGGGCTATTGGGGGCTGAAATGAGGCAATGAGGGCATATGGGGGCTAATATGAGGCAATGGGGGCTGCTGGGGGCTAATATGAGGCAATGGGTGCTGCTGGGGGCCAATATGAGAGGCAGTGGGGGCTGATATTAGGCAATGAGGTAATGGGGCTGATATGAGGCAATGGGGACGGATAAGAGGCATGAGGCTCTTATCTGAGGTCTGATTGGGGGTCATTCACATTGTGGGTCTGATCTGAGGTCTTGTTGGGGACTTATTAACATTGGGAGTCTGATTGGAGCTGAGGTCTGATTAACATTGAGGGTCTGATTGGTGGTCTGACCTGAGGTTTAATGAAAAATATTTTTTTCTCTTTGTCCTCCTCTAAAACTTAGGTGCGTCTTATGGGCCGGTGCGTCTTATAGGGCGAAAAATACGGTAACTGCCATTAGGTCATGGCTTTACTTCAATAGCAAATATCCTGGTGACAGATTCCCTTTAATGAAATTATGGGTTTTATGCTTCATCAAAACGCTTCAGTGTGCATTTCAGATCTGTCTTTTCAGTTCTAAATTGTTGATTTCTTTTTCCACTATGTGCTTGAAAAGTCAGGTCTCAGTTTCTTTTGTATGATTCAGTTTAGTCAAGCTTTTATTGTTTTTCGGACAACTTAATATTTTCTAGTAAAATAGTTTAATGTAACCTTTTGTTCATATTGAGGCAAAATAATTGAAAAGGATCCTGGACCTGTAAATGCTATGCAGTCCCAAATCATCACCTCTCATCCACCGTACTTTACATTGGTATTGTTAATGTGATGATTGTATATTCACAGCAAACATCATCATGCCAAGGAAATGATTCTCTTCTAGCTTCCACAAGAGCCACACATACAAAGTTCATATTTGTTGAACATAAAGTTTAACTTACACGTCAGTTCTATAGATACTACTATCACAAAATGAAATCTGTTCGATTGACACACTTGTTTCACTCCCACTGCATAACAGTTTGCTCAGGCTAGGGATCCCGCTGGCCCACCAAGATGGGACTGCCTTAAGTGTTCAAGCAGTTAACTTATCAGCGTGGTCGCCAGGAGCAACTCCTGCACTACCTGAACACCATCTGAACCCTACTTGGATTCCTTAGCTACTGCTGCTTCTGCACCACCACATCCACAGTGGCTACCAGTGTTTCTGGTCTGCACCCACCTCTGCCACCACATTACTATGTGGATTTTAAGTTGTCCATAGCAATCTCCTTTCATTTTTCAGAACTCCTTTAGAAAATGAAAGGTGGAATCTGATTGGTTGCTATGGGCAACTAAGCCAGTTTTCCTTTACACCAGTTTGATAAATCTATATAATTAGAAATGTTGCGGAATAACAAGGCACTGGTAGCTGCTTTCTGGCCAACAGAGTAGACAGAGTCAAACTGTCAGAAGAGGAGCATCAGCATAGACGCAGTAACGATCTGTGTATGTAATGAGGTGGGAAGGGGCATTTTGAGAAAACATGTCCTCTCAAGGCTGGAAACTCCAGTGGCTAGGGTCAGTTAGAGAGACAACCCTGGATGAGAATACCCATTCTCCAAAACTAACAATTTCTGTGATCATGTTGAACAGTAACATCTGGTGTACCAAACAGGCCATCCTGGATTTGGTGACCTGATACCGCCTACCAGCCTTGATCTTGGAGAAGGCATTGGTGGTGCCATCTGTCATTAGAGTGCCTTTTCCGGAACGCCACTATGCCCATGGACGTCCAGTTGGGACTTCTGCACTCAGAGAAAAATCACCTTCTACATTCTGTCCGAACATGTCAGGCCTCTGCTGTTGGAGTTCTCCTAGCTTTGCATTTATTCCCCTGTGATCAACTGGGAAAGCAGGGAGATTCTTCATTGGGGCCCACAATGTCATTCATGATGCCTGTCTACTGTGCTTCCTATCCAGTGACCACAGGTCCTGCCAGTTCTATAGGTACTGCCACAAAGTTTTTACAGTCTTTATAATTTCTTGCAGCATAATGTATTTTGGTCGATTTCCTACAGATCCTGCAAAGATGTGTTACTCCATTCTTTCTGCATCACTTTATTACTTAACTACAGGCAGTAGAAAAGGGATCTGTAACCTTGGTGACACATAGGTTAGCATACAAGCTGTATGCAATGGGAGGTTTTTAGCCAAGTCTATTTGCAGTCACTTTTTTTTTTTTTATGAACTAGAGCAGTAAAGGAAATTGGTTGCTGTGGTGGAGAAATTACATGTATGTGAAAATGACACATTATGAACCACATAAGAAAGTGAAGTCATTTTACCTAGGATTTAAAGGAGTTTTCTCGAATATTGATGGATAGCTCATCAGTATCTGATCGGTGGGGGTCCGACACTCGGGAACTCTGCTGATCAGCTGTTTGAGAGGGTAGCGGCATCAGTAGCGCAACAGCCTTTCCTTAGCTCTCTCTAAGCAAAGTAATGACACGTTCATTGGTCACATGGCCTAGGCGTAGCTCTGCCCCATAGAGCTGCAATACCAAGCACAACTGCTATACAATGTACAGTGCTGTTCTTGGTGAGCAGGGAGAATGCCGGTGCCTTGTCAAACATCAGGTCGGCAGGGTTCCCACCGTTCAGATACTGATGACCTATCTCAGAAAACCCTTTTAAAGGGGTTATCCCATGATTGATGTAAAAATTAAAATCAGCCATCATACAATACACGACAAGCCCTTTCTAACAAAGCTAGATCCAGCACTGTACCTCACATGAATCCAGAGATCTCCCCATTCATTGCTCCAATTGCTCTGCTAGATGTATTTTAAAGGGGTTGTCTGAGTTATGAAAAAAAATATATAGCACTTCAAATCTGATGGGCAGCAATATATAACTAAGTTAAGCAAGTTTTAGGCAAAAAAAATCCATATTTCCTCATTTCCCTGGTTCTCTTCTGGTCTTTGTTTACATGCAGTAATAACAATCTCAGCCCCTCCCCCTTCTCCCCCCTCTCTGCAAAGGGAATGAATACAAGTGCTGAGTGACATGTCTGCAGGAATACTCAGCAGCATGTTGTATGTGTAGGACTACAAGTCCCAGCTGTACAATGACACTGCTGATACACACAGGAAATTCTCCCTACCTGTTCTTGTACAATACAATTCCTCTATAGCTCCTTGCCCAGCATTTGTCTCCTCTCACTGCTGCAGCTACTGTTTGTTCTAAAGCCTTGAGCCCTCAGTGTGTTCTGGCTGAAGGGGTTAATGTTTTATCTGAAGGAAACCAGGAAGAAAGCAGATAGCAGGGGCAAAGAAAGGGGGCGTGGCCAGTGACGTCTCGTGTACAGACTCTTATCTGAACTGAGGCTTGTACACTAAACATCACAGAGCAGAGAGATAAGGTGACATCACAGGTCATGTGACCCTGAGTCAACTCTGAGAAACCAGCAGCTTTAGAAACACAAAGTATATGGGAAAGTTGTTATACCTGACAAGTTAGAAACATATAAAGAACAAAAAAATAACTCGGACAACCCCTTTAAGCTGGCAGCTCAAGGGGAATGTACTTTCTCAGGGGGTGTGTCTTTCTTCTGGAGCTCTCTTCCAATCACAGCTCAGGAAGCAGTTGAAGGATGAAGCTGAGCATATGCGGCCATCTCAATAAGTAGGACAAAAAAATAAAGAAACAAACAGCATCCTGGTTGAACTTGATGGACGTATGTCTTTTTTTAACCATATTAACTATGTAACTATGTGGCGCTGTACTATACATTCTATTGAATAACTCAGTAGCTATGTTTAATTACATTTAATTTAAAAAAAAAAGTATTCAGATCCAGCTGGTTTTGAAAACTGTAGAATATTTTTCATGGGACAGCCCTTTTAAGCACATATGGGAAAATTGTTAGGTATAGCTGATGGCCTAGGGAGCGTTTGACCAACAGCTATCTAAACTGTATGAACATCAATGGGGGAGTCAGCACTAAAGTGCCTATGGCAGCATGAACCCCAAATACAGCCCTGACCATGAGCCTTTGCAGAGCCAGACCCCCTGACATGCTGAAACCATAGGTGGGAGAGAAAAGTTCTCGGGTGTCGAACTACCACCATTTAAGACTCAGAAAATCCTTTTAAGTTGAAGCTAGGCTATTCTATTGACAACTATGGTTTATGGTTCTAAATTCTGACACAAATGGTTAATAAATATGTTGCACTGCAGTTACAACACTATTTCTTAGTAAAATGCTCCAAAAACTACTGTGAATAGCCTCTTGCAGTTGCTAGGAAACCAGATGCTTTATCCTCCTCTTCTCCAGCTCTTGGTCTTCACCACATCTCAGCTGGTTTGGGCCATGGCTCTGTAGCTTTGAATCCACTGTGGTGCTGGGTGGCTAAGGCAACCAGTACCCAAAGATGACTTCAAGCCACCTGGTCTGTTTAAAGGGGAATCACCCTGCCTTGACTGGTGTTTGATATATAGTGTCCCCAAGTGCAGTCGCAAAAACCATCAAGCGCAACAAAAAAACTGGCTCACATGAGGACCGCCCCAGGAAAGGAAGACCAAGAGTCACCTCTGCTGCGGAGGATAAGTTCATCCGAGTCACCAGCCTCAGAAATCGCAGGTTAACAGCAGCTCAGATTAGAGACCAGGTCAATGCCACACAGAGTTCTAGCAGCAGACACATCTCTACAACAACTGTTAAGAGGAGACTGTGTGCAGCAGGCCTTCATGGTAAAGTAGCTGCTAGGAAACCACTGCTAATGACAGGCAACAAGCAGAAGAGACTTGTTTGGGCTAAAGAACACAAGGAATGGACATTAGACCAGTGGAAATCTGTGCTTTGGTCTGATGAGTCCAAATTTGAAAACTTTGGTTACAACCACCGTGTATTTGTGCGACGCAGAAAAGGTGAACGGATGGACTCTGTTGGGGATTTATTCAAAATTGAAGGCATACTGAACCAGCATGGCTACCACAGCATCTTGCAGCGGCATGCTATTCCATCCGGTTTGCGTTTAGTTGGACCATCATTTATTTATCAACAGGACAATGACCCCAAACACACCTCCAGGCTGTGTAAGGGCTATTTGACCAAGAAGGAGAGTGATGGAGTGCTACGCCAGATGACCTGGCCTCCACAGTCACCAGACCTGAACCCAATCAAGATGGTTTGAGGTGAGCTGGACCACAAAGTGAAGGCAAAAGGGCCAACAAGTGCTAAGCATCTCTGGGAACTCCTTCAAGACTGTTGGAATAACATTTCTGGTGACTACCTCTTGAAGCTCATCAAGAGAATGCCAAGAGTGTGCAAAGCAGTAATCAAAGCAAAAGGTGGCTACTTTGAAGAACCTAGAATATAAGACATATTTTCAGTTGTTTTACACTTTCACATTTTTGTATAATTCCACATGTGTTAATTCATAGCTTTGATGCCTTCAGTGTGAATCTACAATTTTCATAGTCATGAAAATATGGAAAACTCTTTGAATGAGAAGGTTTGTCCAAACTTTTAGTCTGTACTGTATATATATATATATATATATATATATATATATATATATACATACACACACACAAACACACACATATATATATATATATATATATATATATATATATATATATACATTACACCCCCACCACTCTTCCCTTGCAGAGAAGTAATCCTTCAGATAAATAAGGAATGTATCTTAATATATTGTTCTATATGTCAAACGTTACCACGTCTTGTACTCAGTTGATTAACTAAAGATTACAGATTTTCTGTAGACACAAATTACAACAGTGACATCTGCTGTCCTTTAATGAAAATGCAGCAATATATTACTGAAGTGTAACAACTCCTTAAAGAGGCTCTGTCACTAGGTTTTAACCATGTATTTAAATACATAGGTTAAAACCCCTTACTTCTACAGTTAGAACATACCTTTATTGCAGAGTACAGCGCAGCGGTGTGCTGAAAAAAGACCTTTAATCTTTATGTTAATGAGCCTTCGGAGCAACGCGGGGGGCGGGCTCTTTCTTCCTGAGCACCGCTTCTTCACCGCCCCCCGGTGCTCCGAAGGCTCATTAACATAAAGATTAAAGGTCTTTTTTCAGCACAACCGCTGCGCTGTACTCTGCAATAAAGGTATGTTCTAACTGTAGAAGTCAAGGGGGTTTTAACCTATGTATTTAAATACATAGGTTAAAACCTAGTGACAGAGCCTCTTTAATAAAGTGACTTGAACCACTCAATTTTTAAGTAGGCATATTCTGATAATAAAGAATATGTGCTTTCCGGGTGGAAAGAGATCACGAAAAGAATACCACTGCAGTGTAGCATCTTGAGAAATATAATTGGCCACCAGTATGTTTTGGAAACTCGGTAACTCCATAACAACCATTTGAAACTCCATAAACAGCCTTTTGCCATGAATTGTTGTAGATGCAGTCATTGGCTTGTGTTTTTTTTTTTTTTTAAGGTGATTGACGTGATTGCCGACATGGCACACTAGCTATGTGTGACCCAGTTTAAAGGGGTTGTCTTTATGAGACCATATGTCCCACTAAAGAAGTACTCCACTAATTTCTTTTATTTTTTTCAGTCCAATAAATCACAAACCAGTAGTCTAATAAAACAACTGCATTGTATTCATGATTCAAGCAGTCCTTACCATAACTTTTCAAATCTCCCCATTGGAAGCTATGTTTGAACTTTTTTCTTACTTCTGTGTCCTGATGACAAATAATATTGTCTTCATAATATAATATTTTCCAACAAAAGGGACATTAAAAAGGTACCCACAGGTGTATCTATATTGGCAGTGCTTTGTTAAGCCAACTAATTCATGCATTTTTTGGTTGGCTAGCACACAGTACTACATTCCATCCTTGTGCTGTTAAATGCAGCTCATTAATGGGGGTGTCCAAACCCATTTCAATCACATGAAAACCCCTTAAAGGGTCACTAACTTTCAAAAAAACTTTTGACATGTCATAGAGATATATAAAAAATTTAGATCAGTGGGGGTCTGAGTGGTGTGCCACCCACCGATCCCTAGAACGAGGGGAGAGAAGCATGTGCTTATAATGCTTTCTCTCCTCGCTGCTGAGGATAGAATTGAGACCGGCACATAGACTTTCTACTGTGCCCATGTAGTGCAGCGAGAAAGTTCCCATATTCTAGGGATGGGATGGGGTCTAAGCTCTCAACCCCAAACCAATCTAAACTTTTGTGTATCTCTCTGACATATCAAAAGTTTTTTTAAAAACTTAGTGACCTTTTAAGAGTATTAACGCAAATGGTGAATATGTTGCAAAATTAAGTGCAGAAATAGTAATAGTGATAATAGAAATAGTAATAGTGGAATATTAAAAAATATCATCCACACATTGCAAAAAAAGTTCTGCAAGTTCTGTTGTGGATTTTAAATATGCAACATGTCAATTTAATGCTGGAGATTCCCAACGTGAATTTCAATATTTGCATATTCATATGGCAATAAAGTCTGCACCATTTGGTGTAGGTTTTGCTTTTGCAAATTTCTGGCAGATATGGAAAATAAGCTTTCCATTTCGGTGTACATTGTGCAGGAAATATATTTTTTAATTTGAATAGTTCTAACTTTTAACTATTATTTTTTATTGTTTATTTCTTTCTATGTGTTTCTATTTCTTTCCATTTGTGTAAATTTTTTTTTACACAGTCATTTGCCACATTTGAACACGCAATCTGCTGAGCACTTGCCCCATAGTGCCCCCACACAGTAGTTATGCCTCCTTAGTGCACCTCCTTAGTGGCCCCACACAGTAGTTCTTTCCTTTAGTGCCTCTACACAGTGGTTATGCCCCCTTGGTGCTCCCACACAGTAGTTATGTCCCCTTAATGTCTCCACACAGTAGTTGTGCTCCCTTAGTCCCGCCACACAGTGCCCCTTAGTGCCCCAACACAGCAGTTAGGTGCCCCAGGACACTAGATGCGCCTCCGATAGCCCCCACACAGTAGTTATGCCCCATATTGCCCCAACACAGTAAATATATTCACTTAGTGCCCACACAGTAGTTATTACCCCTTAGTGCCCCAGCAGCAGACATGATGAAGTGACGTCATCTTGCCAGCTGCACTAAGCACAAGAAAGCAAAGACTTTGGAATGATCATTATTCCCCTGCCCGAGTGTTCTTGTTCAGCCCTGCAGGTGAATGAGGTCATTGCATCGTTCCTGCTTCTGGGGAGAGAACTGGCCAGGTGAATAGTGTTGCAGGGAGGTGATGACTCCCTGATTCACCATTGTGCTTAACTGTCTGCATCCTCAAGATGCAGAGATAGTTGAAAGTGGGACATAACTCAGCCATCCAGGGACTGCGGGACAGCCGCCACATCTGGGACTGTCCTGTTGGACCTGAAACAGTTGGTAGGTATTTGTGTTGCAAATATATGATTTAATTGATCTGTTTCAAAGATGCAGACATATTAAAAGATGCTGAGGAGGGACTTCAGTGAGAGCATAATTGATCCTATTTCACACTAGAGAGGGTTTGAAAATGAGCACCCTACATATGAGCTACTCAAACCTAAAAGAGCCAAAAGTTCTCAAGATGTCGTTCAGCTTTTCCTATAGGCCACAAGATGTCAGTCCTCTGTCCCTCTTTTCCTAAATCTTTTGACCCTAAATGGTCATACTATTGCCTAGGCACAGCTTCAAGCTATACCAAGCCCAGCCACTATACAATGTACAGCATGGGTGGACATACCGCCTGTGCAGCCTGTTCGGCTGCACAGGGGCCCAGGACGGGAGGGTGTAATGGCCCAGACTGGTGTGTGTGCAGGTGTCGGAGGTATTTCAGTATTCCTAGATCCCTTAGTTTTCTCCAGTCTAAAGGTAAAGGCCTGCATTCTGAAACTCTCCCTCATTCCTTAGTTTCCCTGTATGTGAGCTCAAAACACTACCATCTGGTGTCTAAGTTGGTATTGCACATCCCTATTATACATTATTGTCTGCATTGCCTTATATTGCTGTATTCTCATTGGTTCCTTTTTATGCCATTTATGTTATGGAGTGTGCTTGACCATGTAACCCCTCTGCTATCTGTCAGCTGCCAATGACAGACCAGAGGATCTAGCTAGTTCCGCCCTCCTTTTCTCTAGGGAGTGAGCTAGAATATTCCAGTTAGATCTGGTTCTGTCACAGACCAGAGAACAGTGCACATCTCTCCTGCATATCTCAGCCATCCATTCAGGCCTAAGGCCTAGTTATTCAGCCATTATCATCACCAGCACAGTTAACCCAGACTGTATCCAGACAGCTGTAAGGATCATCATAGGTTCTTTCAAGTATTCAGTAGGACTACCTATATAAAGTTCCAGAACCTACTGTCTGATCCCTGAGGAGTTGAGGGTCACCCACTCAGGATCACTTCTACCCCGGCTTACACGTCCGGAAGATTCATGAGTCTTCCACCTGGTCGCCAGGTGTGAGGGCAGCTTCATTCTCTAAGTATTTCAAGTGCTCAAAGTTCTTTAGTCATCTGTGCCTTACTCAGCTGAAAGGACTAATCTATTGGATCAGGTCTGTACTTACTTATTATACTACTACTACCCCTATCATCTCAAGTCAGCCTATAGCTAAGCTCTTAAAGCTTCAGCGCATTGTTAAGCCACTCTCCTCTACCGCTGTATCCATACCATCTAAACCTGGCTGTGTATCAGGGAAACTATAACCTATATAACATCTTGGTTCCTGCATTAAAGCAAACGTTATCCTTGACCCCTGGAATTGGTGTAATTATTGGTGCCTTGTGCGAGGAGGGTAACGGGAACAATCTTGCACCCGGGCAACCCTGGGAACAAGGCCGCCATAGTAACCCTCGTGCCTGTGATATCACCCATGACAACCTTAAAGGTCCCCTGTCCCAGGATAGTACCCTTGTGCTGCAAGGGGGGCCCTTCTTGCAGGCGGCATTAGGAGATGAACACTTCCATTGTGGAAGCACTCATCTCTATATTCATCTGTATCGCCGTCCTCAGGATAGCGATACATATAAATAGTGCTGGGGCAGGGGAGGGAGAGGCGTCTCCCTTCCCCATTCATCTGATAGGCTGCAGGCCTAGTGCCTGCAGCCTATCAGACGCTAGCGCAGGCGGCGCGATGACGTCATCACGCCACCTGAGCCGTACAGTGCGGCACACAGGCCAGAAGAGGCCTTCATCGCATCGCTGAAAGGGACAAGGAGGTAAGTAAGTGTTTATTTTTTAAATTTACAATATGCTAAGAGTCCTGGCGCACAGTGGGGGACCTATGGAGGGGGAGGAGCAGTATGGGGGTCACTATTTTGTGTACTGGCACATATGAGGGGGCACTATGGAGGGGGAGGAGAAATATGGGGGCTCTTTTATATACCCTGCACACATGAGGGGCACTATGGAAGTGGAGGAGCACTATAGGGGGCCCTATTTTATATACTGGTACACATGGGGGGCACTATGGAGGGGGAGGAACAATATAGGGGGCCTTATTTTATATACAGGCACACACGGGGGCACTATGGAGGTGGAGGAGCGCTATGGGGGGGACACTATTTTATATACTGGCACACATGGGGGCACTATGGAGGGGGTGGAGTACTATAGGGGCCCTATCTTATATACTGGCACACATGGCAGGCACTGTGAAGAAGGGGAGGAGAGGAGGACTATTGGGGTCAGTATTTTATATACTGGCACACATGGGGCACTCTTGTATATACTGGCACACATGGGGGGCATTATGGGGGCCCTATCTTATATACTGGCACACATTAGGGGCATTATGGAGAAGGGGGAGCGGATCACTATGGGGGCATCTGCTGGGGCCCTATCTTATATACTGGCACTCAAGGGGGCACTATGGAGGGGGAGGAGCACTATAGGGGCCCTATCTTATATACTGGCACACATGGCGGGCACTGTGAAGAAGGGGAGGAGAGGAGCACTATTGGGGTCATTATACTGGCACACATTATGGGGGCATTTTATACTGGCACCTTATGTAAGGCACCATGGGGACAAGGGGAGGAGTACTATGGGGGCACTATATTGTAGTATTTTATACTGGTGCAAATTATAGGGAACTATGCGGCTCAGCTGGGGGCACTAAGAGGGTTTTTTGGGCACACAGTAGTGGGCATTGGCACATATTATGAGGTCATTATGGGGACATTGGCTCTATTGGGGGGCACTAATTATTTCTATTGGGACTTTGGGGAGCACTATTACTATGGGGGCACCCTGTCACGGTATCAACTTAGCACAGTTATTTTTGGGGAACATTTTGGTTACACTTTAGTGTCAGGGACACTTTTCTGAGTGCAGTTACTTTTTTAGAGCACTGTGTGCCAATAATTCCTGAAGGTGGTACTATCTGTGGAGCACAGTGTTTCAGTATTGGGGGTGGCAGGATGGGGTGCTCAAGAAGGTGGGAGAATGATGGAAAAGTAGGAAACTAAGATGTCTGTCTGTCAAATTCCGCAGAGAGAAGAGGTGGCTGAAAGAAATCATCATGGCGGTCTGGTCTGAAAGGAGATGATGAGAACAGAGAATATCTACATCAAAGGAGACCTCACTGGATATACGAGGTATGTGGCGTTGTAATAGGCTACTTTCACATCTGAGTTAGTGATTTTGGCAGGCTGGTCCAGCAGCGAACAGACTGCCAGAATTCACCTGCTCCGTCACTGCTGGATGCAGAATGCCTGCCTGGGGTCCGGCAGAGATCCAGTCTGGCAAAAATGCAGAGAATCAGTGGGACACAAACCGCTGCATGCCTGAGTTTGTGTCCGGACAATTCCTTGCATTTTCTGCCGGATTAGGTGGCCAGACCGTACTGCTACAGGTGTGAAAGTAACCTTACCCTGTATGTTTTGCAAGTTTTGTATTGTTGTATGTAATATTAGGACACCATAGGTTCGGTTGAGAATTTGGTTTGGGGGCGGCGGGGGTCCAGGCACATTCTTTGCACAGGGGACCTCTGCTGTCTGTGTCCGCCCCGATGTACGGTGCTGTGCTTGGTAAGCAGAGAGAAGGCTGCAGCGCTCATAGGACCGCCAGTGACTTTTCAAACAGCTAATTGGTGCGGGTCCCGGGTGTCGGACCCCCACTGATCAAATACTGATGCCCTATCCAGAGTTTGGTTCATCAGATAAAAAAACTCTTGGAAAATTCCTTTAGTGCGTACATACAGCTCTCTGTTACAGAGCAATATACTGCTATAACACTATACTGTATCCCATTGTCCCCTAGAAGCAAAAAAACCTCTATAATACGGCATCCAATGGAGAAATACCTGATTTCTCTAGTGGTTTAGGACATTGGTCTCCATCCTGTATCGATGTACCTGTGTCTGTGGTGATTTGGCAATTACCATATTTTTTGATCTATAAAATGCTCCGGACTATCAGATGCACCTAGGATTTATAGGAAGAAAATAAGAAAAAAAAATATTTTTCATCAGACCTCAGATCAGACTACCAATCTTAAACAGACCCCCAATTTTCATTAGACCTCAGATCAGAACCCCAGTCCTCATCAGACCTCATATCAGAAGTAGTATACCAGAACTGGGGGTACTATAAATGGTTTACCGTTATGCTTTGTATTTCACTGTTTCCTGGCTATTAATACCAGCAAGTAAGGTTGGCAGGAATAGGGCTAGCCACCTTGTTCCTCTTCTCTTTGTGAGTGTGGTCTGGTCCATCCTTAGTGGGAGTGGGCTACTCCATCCTCATGCTCCAGCAGAATCATCTGGGCCACATGGTGCCTCTTCATTAGCAAAAACAGAAATTAATCCTGAAGTTCCAAGTTCCACCACAAGAGGTCACCAGAGGATCACAAATGAAATCTCTACTGGAGTTACAGCTGCAGAGAACACCATAGCTAGCAATAACAGCCCCGAGGATTCCACATTTCAGGATCCAGTTGCTGCAAAAGAGGGCAAGGGTTCTGACCAGGCCTGATGCTCCTAGTCTGCCAGTCTGCCCTTGGGTCTAGCATAGGAAATTGTATTATTTTACCTTAT